>PVIC010000543.1:0-30847 GCA_004025085.1 Thryonomys swinderianus | reverse complement strand
AGAAGTGGGTACCGAACTCAAGACCTTGCACTTGCCAGGCAGGTGGCGGAACCATTGAGATACACACCCTGGCCCTCTATCCTATTTCTCAATGTATAATAGCTATGACATCTAAATTATACTGGACTTGCAGACTGAAGTTCATGATTATGCTACTTCTTAATTTAAGCAATATCATTTTACTGTTCTGAAAGTTAACGATGGTCACTTGCCCCTCCCCTTTGCCTCAGGTTTTTCCACTGCCACACAGAGAAATCATTCCTTCTGTGCTTCAGATTGCACTCTTTTCAAAAGCAAAATAACAAAAGGCAAAGCACAAATTGCTTAGAGGTAGAATAATCCAAGTCAAATGTGGTCTCAAGGCAAAATATCAATTGTTACTTTAACAAATATTCACTTACTACTTACTTATGCCATGCACTACTCTAGATTCTGAAGTAATTAGAGTTGAGATGAGGCTCAGAGTAGTAGAAATAGGTCTGAACAAATAACTTGAGATTTCTAAGTGAAGGTTTTTTGCCTGCAAAATTGTTAGAATTTGTTTTCATCAAAATTATTGGATCTAAGAAAAGCAATGGTTTTTGTATTGTGACTGATTCTGACAATTCTACTGTATCCCATGAGTCATACACAAATATTTGGGGTTTATGGTGATGCTGGATTCTTTTTGGGCCCTGTGAACACCAACAGTCTACATGGTTTTGATTCACGATTGATTTAGATCTACCACAAGGAATAGAAACATCTCAAAGACAACTAGGAGCTATTGGGACCTTCTCTATAAATCTGTCTAGCCTATGGAAGTTCTTTCTAGTATTTAATGGCTGGAGCTAGGATTTTAGTTATTATTTATGTCATTGTACACTTCATGGAGATATGATTTCTATACCCAACAGCTCTATTTCTACTTTCTAAGTTACACTCACATCCTCACCTTGCTTTAATAATGCTGATTAAGAAGCAAGCCAGAAACCCAATAGTGCATGCATGTGGATAATTTATACTATTTGCCTTACAATGACCTGGTAAGGAACATTAACACACATACAGAATGCACACACGCGCACCATTTATTATAGCTCCCAGACCCTCCATTCCTCACTGTGTAACCTTATGATGCATGTTTGTCATAATAATTGTGAGCCCCTTTCTATTTGCATGAATCATTGCCTACAGACTTGGACTTGATTCAGTTTTATTATCAATGACCTTAGACGTGAGAGACAATATTAATCCACAGAACAGCATTGTGTCAACGGGAAGGCGTCCCCTGATGCACATTGCTTTTATCTTTGAATGATGTGTATTGAAATTTCACTGTTTGGACCAATTTTTACAATTTTGGATCTTTAACATTTTAAAGTAACTATAAAACACATTTTTAGGCAGTTGTTTTCTAGCTTTTGTTGGTGTTTTTTTAAAAATGTATTCTTATTACTGCGTGTTTATAGTATATGATATCTATCATAGGGAGTTGGCCTGGGTACATTTTATATATATATACATATATATATATTAATTATGTATGTCCCCTTCTCCTTTCCCCCTTCCTCCATCCCTCCCTTTGTACCCTTCTCACTGGCAAAAAAAAAAAAAAAAAAAAAAATCAGCCTTCAAAGATGGATTATCTTTTTCCAAGACAGAGACAAATTTGTCATCAAAGATAATATCTACCTCCAGGACAAAATTGGGGCAGTTCTCTACTACCAGTACATACAAAATTGAGGATTCCCTACGTTCAAGGTTCTTTGCTGAGATAGGGATCCTCTAGTGCACAGCATGGACCCAAGCCCACTTCCATGTTCCCCCATGGGCCTTGGAGGAAGTAGGAAGCAAAACAAGTAAACACAAAGCTCACACAGTGTGATGTGCGATGAGGAAATAAAACCCTCTGTCCCTGACCTGGGAATGGGTGTCTTCTGCTCACATTCCTGAAATGTTGGCAGACTATACTGTTAGCTTGTGAGCAGGGAAAAAAATCCCAGACACATCACAACTCTTGACAGGCTAGGGATATGTAAAGACAGGGAAGGGATATTTGCCAAAAATAAAAAATAATGCAAACTGCCATAGGATTGCCATCATATAACTATTCTGCTAAAATATAAATAAATAAGTCAGTGTAATATTTCTCCCTCATTCTTCCCCATCTCTGGCCCTTTCCCTCTGCTGCACGAAGTGTTCTACGCTGGTAGATAGCGCTCCAGTTCGCACATCTGTCTGCATTAGCGTGTTCACTGTTCCAGGAATGGCACGTCCCTGAAAATCGTGGCTGGATATAAAACTTTTTCAAGCATAACTAATATGGCAGCAGTAAGAATTTCATTTAAATGCACAATACACTCCTAGACCTTCATAGGTCAAGGTTACAATGTGGGTGGGTGTCTTTGTTTACAATCATTTGTCATCCACCCACAGAAATCTGATTGGCCTAGAAAGCCGGTGTGTATATAGGAATGTTTTTCTTTCCAATGGTATTTTATAAAATAAACTAGCAAATAATGAACACATGGCAGTTTGTAGTTCATATCAACTGGCCTATTTCATTTGCATAAATAGAATAATAACGTGACTGCTTCAGTTTATAGCATTTTTGACATTTTAACTAAATCAGAAAAACTGTGAACATAAGCAGCATGGTCAAAGGGCATTAAGGATTTTAAAGAGAACTGACCCTAAGTTCCAGGGTTATTGAGTGAAGCTTTGTTGACTGCCTGACTGGGCACACTTCTCCCCTGTCACATAAATTTACTCCACCATAATGAGTGCCCGATAAATGCTACTGCTCTCTCCATCTTTTGCCCCTGCAAGGAAGAGTTCAGTTTCCCTATAAATCCCTATTTCCGGCATTTTTTGCCATGGAAACTTGAAGCTATGGATGTCATATACCAAGCCTCTTAATTCATAAAACTGCCATGGAAGGAACAAAATATTATCATCAGCCCCTACAATATGCTGTCTTTATTCACTTGTCCATCCAGTATTTCAGTGTCTCTTGAGTCCCATTAATGTATCAGACACTGTTTTAGGCTCAGGGAAACAAGCAAAGAAAAAAAATAGTTTTGTGATAAATCTTAATGTGATGTTATCAAACGTGAGGAAATATCAAAGAGAAAAATAACTTTCTGGGGCACTCAGAAATTTTTGACAAACTGTAATCAATTTGACAATTGATCTCTCTACTGAAGGGACAATTAGATATTTTATCAAATGAAAAAGAGTTGCACAGATAGGAAGAAACATGCCAACTGCTGTCCTCATGTTCTGTGCAAGGAACTGGGACATAATTTTGAAAGCAACAGGGATTCTATATTGGTTTTAGAGCTGGATAATACTTACTTATCAGGAAAATGACCATGATGTTGGTATACTGAGCATTGAGAGAGAAAAACAGAAGTCGGAAATTTTTCAAAACTTAGATAAGCTGTGAGAATTCATGATTAAAAGCAATGATATGAAACATTTGTCAAGATTGTAACTTCCTGGAAAACATAGAATTATCTATGTTTGTGGTTCCTCTCTTGGGATAAGCAAGGAAAAGGATATTATGGGGAGTTCTTTTGGTTTGGTTTGGTTCTTCTGCCAAGTTCTTGTGAAACACATTTTTTTTTTTTTGGTGGTACCAGGGATTGAACTTGGGCCCTTGTGCTGCCAAAGTAGGCATGGTACCACATGAGCTAAATCCCAGGCTGCAAAACACATTTTTAATCCAGTAAAACATAGTAGGCAGTGACAGTGGACTATGTGAATACAGGGCTTTTGAAGACATTTGGATTTGTCACTGGAATTTTGAGATGCATTAACTTATGAAATGCAAAGGTGTTGTAGTCAATGGTTTACATGATATAGCTTTGGGAGATAACAGAAACTTAAAACAATGTAGGACTAAGGACGGACTCTGAGGGAACACAGACATGGACTTCAAGGAAGAGAAAGAGGTAACACAAATCAATAAATAGGTCAGTTTATACAAGGTCCATCAAGAAGCCAAGGAAGGGAGGAGACCAAACGGGCCAAGCATTATATATCATTGATTTATCAATTAGGAGGTCACTTACACATCAATAAAGTGTTTCATTAGATTGATAGGGAAAGAAGCCAATGTTGGGATGAGAATTAAATCAGAGTAAGGAAAGAAGATATTCAACATTAGTCTTAGTCTGCTTTCCCTTGCTAACAGCACAGTCAGTATCCAAGGCTAAGTAATTCATAAAGCAAAGAGGTCTCTTCTGGCTCATGGTTCTGGTTCAAGGGGCTGCATCTAGGGATAGTCTTGTTTTGTGTTTTTGTTTCTATTTTATTGTTTTTTGTTTTTTGCTGTACCAGGAATTAAACTCAGGCCCTTATGCTTCCATGGTAGGAGCAGTATGACTTGAGCTAAACCCTCAGCTGTATTCTTTAATATTTCAAAAGGGGAATTAAATTTCAACATCAGTTTCAAAAGAGACAAACCATGCACAAACAATAGCAGATATCATCTCCAGCTTATTCTGCAGTGACAGAAGGTCATGGACAAGTGGACAAGAAAAGAAACATCTCAATAGCATCTCAATACTTGATGCTAGTAATATAGTATGAATTACTGCTTATTATAAATCTTATAACTAACTTTGTGGATCTGAGAATTATTTTGCACTATTAGTAAAATACTAAAACTATTACTGTTCCACATCTTTTGGAACTATGGTTTTTCATTTTTTTAATGTGAGCGACTAGGAACCAACAAAAGGGAAAAAAATAAAAAAGAATAGAATGGGCCTCTCAAAGAGGCTCTGGCCGAAGTCTTCTCTACTACCCTTCCCTCAGGTGCTAGTGCACGCACAAGGGGCCACTCTACATTTATGAGGAGCAGTCTACCACATCTGCCACGTGACAGTTATTTTTATTCCCTCATCTCCTGGCTTCTCTTGGCTCCATTTAGGCAAGGGTTGTTCCTTGAGTCATGGCCACCACTTCTTTCAAGCAATGCTTGCTAACAGGTCCACTAAAATGTTCACCCTAAACGTAGCTGTCTCAGGAGTTCCCTCTATTCCATCTTCTCCCTTTGAGCCCTAGTGTGGCCCTAGACTCTCCGAAGTGGAGAGTCTGGTAGCCGGCAGGGACTCTGTCGCTCCTTTGAGTGTCACTCTGTTACACAGGTGGCAAAGGTTTTCCCACTACCCCTCCAATGCTGTGTACTTATATGTGCACTAGGACTGAGATATGGGGCTATGAGGTCAGGCTGACCAGAAAATCCCGGTGACACCTGCACAACATACTCAGGGTTTTAACCTGAGACCTGAGATTCTCTTACTGGACCAACTGGCTCTTTTGTTTCTCCCTCCTGTTGGCATAGTCCTCTTTAAAATGATGTATTGAGTGCTTGGAATTTTCCAGTTCTGAGACCAATGCTTCCTTAGCATCTATAACACCCTGCTGTGGTCTCTCAGTTCCTGTGTTGTTTTCCACATTAATCATGGCAATTAATACTTGCTGCCCTCTTGCTCTGCATCAAACACTTTCATAAGTTTGGCTGACTGCATTTAATTCTCACAGATACCTTCAAATATGTTAATATATCATTTTTCACACATGAGAAAACTGAATTTTTGGAAGAGTTAGAAGTGTGCTGGTCTCCCACAAAATTGGGGACATTGAACCGGGGGCTCAGATCCGCTCGGCCCTGAAACTCACCGGCAGTTCATGCTCTGAGCCCTATGTGGGTGAGTGCTCACAGCCAGCATGCTCCGCTCCACCTGCAAGCGTGGCACAGGGCGGAGGGAGTGTCAAATACCATTTGCTGAATGACTGAAAAATGTGGGGAAATAAATCTCTCCCCAAAGCGCCACTCATAATTGACTTTGGAATTTGCTTTGGGATATGAGCTAAGGCATATTTATGAACCTCCAGCCAATCGATAGTGTGGTACTTATTCATCATAATATATTGAGCCTTATTCTGCTGGGTTTGGGAAGGCAACAAAGTGGAAGAAATCTGATCCCTAAACTCTTGAGATTTATTGATTTGTGTGTGGAGAACACAAAACCAAAAAGCTACACACGTAGCAAGAGTCTCCCAGTACCAAACCCCAGCCAGAAGCCACAAGTCCAAGGGATCTTGTGTGCCGCACTGGTCGGGCTCCTCGATCACGGAACGGGGCCGAGCTGTGCTGAGAATGGTCCTTGGGATACAGGACATCTAAGAACAGCCATCACAGGACAACAGCATGTGCTGGGATATAACTAAAGATGTCTGGTCGGAACCTTCTGTCTGACCACGACCATGGGGAACAGCTTACCCAAACGAAATACACAGGTCTTGAAGTTTTCGTGGCTACTCAGTGAGCTCTTAATTAGACATGTTCTCAGTGCAGGAGCCAAGAGACTACAGGGGCACCCAGACTTGATTGGCCACAGAAACCAAAGTATATACACCCTACGTGCTGCACATCTTCTTCTGCTTGCTCCTTTACTCCTACTCTCTGACATCTCTTTCCTGTTCAGCACATGACTGATGTGGGTCACATCACCAGTGTCAACACATTTCCTTGTCTTTGGGTTCTGGCTGGTTCTTCTAATTGGAAGGAGCTTTTGGAGCTTTGAAGGACTAAGGAAGAGAGTAAATTCAAGGAATAAATTATCCTGGACACTTTCTCTATTTCTGTCTCTGTCTGTCTCTCTCTCTGTCTCTGTCTCTCTGTCTGTCTCTCCATCTCTATGTCTCTCTCTGTGTCTCTGTCTCTCTGTGTCTGTCTGTCTGTCTGTCTGTCTCATGCATAGATGGTCCAGAGTAACCCTCTCCTCGTACCTCCTTTGATCACTTCCCCTTTAGGCAATAGTTGTGTCATCCCCATTGCCTTGTTCTGAGTACTGCCCAATCCTGTCTTGATTCTCGCTACTCTGTCTACATCTTTGTAAAGGGTCCCATCTGTCAACTTGGCTTAAAAGACTCAATTTGAGTTACATGCATCCGTTTCCTGCCAGGTCTTTGCCTGACTGGCAAACCATTAGTACAGAGATGTGTTTCACCTAGAAAAGGAAAACAAATAACTCTGCCCACAGGAAATGAAAACAGACTTAGAGAGGCTTGAGAAACCACTTTCTCCAGCTGTAAATTAAGGAATAAACCTGAGTAGCTATTACATCCTAGATAAGTTTTCATGGTGACAGTTGAACATGGGTTGAACAGAACATTTCAAATCAATCTTTTTCCTTGCCTCTGGACTCTGGTAATATCCCCATCCTTTGTTTCTAAAGTAGGGGGGGGGAAAGGCTTCATTTTTCTCAAGTGCTGCTACAATCATGCAGGGAAAGGATTAACGAAAGGTTTTGTACATACTGATCCACAGTCTCCTAAGGCTGCTTAAGAGAAATCACATACTATTCATTATGTGCAAGAAATCTCTTCAGAGTATGCATAGGAGTTATCTGTAGGAATGTTGGGACCCGAAGATGAAGGTTCACCATAGCTTACAGAGGTGCCAGTTGGAACGTGTAAGGTGTGCAGTTTAGGAGTCCAGAAAATACAGGAACCCAGGGATTGCCCTAGGAAATCATGGAGAAGGAGAGGAAATGCTATAAAAATGACAGCCAGGTTCAGCAATGTTCACTGTCCTCCAGAGTGCCAATTTTATATGTTACCCTGCAATTCAGCAGTCTTTTCATATTCTCTGATACATTTATAAGTCTATCTTTGTTATGCAATTCATATATTGTACCTTTCATCAAGTCTTTTCTCTAGCCAAAAAATCACTAGTCTTTCTACCTTTTCTTCCTGTAACTCAATGGAATTCAGCAAATAAGCAAGGATTTATTTACATTCTCACTTTCATTTTTATTTGACTGTGTTCCCCATATTTCACGCAAATGCTGTACATTTATTAGTTTTCTATTTCCATATCTCAGTTGCAAAGATCGCTAGCTAGATTTTTAAGAAATGTTCATTTCAGTAACACATGTATAACACAGATTGCTTTGAATATGAGGTGGACTCAAGATAGGAAAAGAAACTTGGAGTTTGTTTTGTTCTAGACAAAAACAACTTAAGCATCATAACTGTATGATAGCTACTCAGGGACGAAACCTCTCTGAGGAGTATTATAAAGCACTATAAATCTGTCCAAACTCTGCTAAAATGTCCCTGATACCTCATTGTCTGGGTAAATGGTCACAAAATGCTCCCAGGACATCTTCTTTGGGTGATGTTGGAAAGTTGAAGTTGAATGCTTGATTCATTAGAGACTCAATGTATTTCTTAATAAAGTCATAACTACAGTGTTGATTAAACCAAGGCTGGCTGATGTCATTTTATGTCATTTATGAATTATGAAATCTCCCATTTCAACATCTTTTCAATACTTCACTTAAACTAAATAAAGCTATTATCCTTTATCACTACTGTACAGCATCATTTAGGCCAATTACCTTGGCTCAAATGCACAACCAGCCATGGCAGACAAAATTCAGAACCAATCTTTCAAACCTAAACCACACCACACAGTAATCATTTAGACTTTTCCTACTTTATTCCCAAATGTTTTTCTTATGGATACTTTTGTTATTTTTTTTTTGAGACAGGGTCTCGCTTTGTAGTTCAAGCTGGCTCTGAGCTCACTATGTAGCCCAGGCAAGCCTTGAACTCAGCAATCCTCCTGTCTCTGCCTCCCGAGTGCTGGGATTACAGGCGTGAGCCACCACGCCCAGTTCTTATGGATACTTTTGAGAAGCCCAGTTAACAATCCAGGTACAGGTTGAACAAAACCACAAACAAAGAAGAGTCCTGTGAATCTTTAGGATAATACAGCAAAGTGCTGGCTGAGAGGTAAATCTAAGATCTAAAGAGCTACCATTGCTTTCTTCTTTTCCTACACTGATACTGTCACACAATTAAATACCATATTCATTCATCTATGTCAGCACCTGCTCTGGAAAATAAAATATAAGTCCTGCACTTTAAATATACAGGAACATAATAAAATAAGGACTTGTATGCTATTCACTGTTTCAAAAGTTCAATTGGGCTCTTAGCTACTGACTTCACCATATTGAAACACCATCTACAGAGATAGATGATGTGTCTGTAGACATCTGTGGCTGCCGAGGGCTTGTCATTATGATTCCCCTGAGTGAAATGCAGTCTTAAAGTGCATCATCCCTTCTAATTCTATCAAATGTGTAAGTAGGTAGTTTCATCTCCCCATTGGTCACTAAAACAGGACCATAGTCTATAATCTCTGAGGCTCAGGAGATCAAGAGTCTCAATATTATAAGAGGCATTGAGCCAAGGCAAAAAAGCACCCAAGGGACCCGGAGAATGAAACAAGACAAGAAGGCCCCCCCTTCTGATGTGAAGATTATATCTCAACATTTAGGGCTTCAGTGGGATTTGTTCTAGGAGTTTAAGTCTATCAATATTGCTTATACTTACTACAAGGGATGGTAACAGAAAAAGGAAAGTTTCATCTCTCATAATTTAGGGAAACTTGTACCAAAATTGAAAAGGGTAAGGGCCTGAGGGAGCTTCAGTACAACCTCAAGTTTTTATTCATTCAAACTCACACGTTTCCAGAGAATGGATTAATTTTCTTGTGGATACAAATAAAATGAAAGACAAAGGATAAACAAAAAAAAGATAAATTTTGAAACAAAAGCCAAGACTGTCAAAAGAGGATGCAAGTTCCCAAGTAAGTGATAAAAAGTAACAGTCAGTGGCATTTTTGAAATAAGAATGTGTAACATCCCAGCTGTATTTTTCCTTTATTTCTTAAAAGTGTCTTCAGACAACATTCAATGTTCTTCAACCTCTAGTGCTAAGAGAATTTATTAATTGTCAGCAATTTAAAGAATAAAAGTTCAGGGGAAGTCTAAAAAAATAATGAACAAATGTCTTAAAACTTCAAATGTATAGGAGCATCTTCTAACAAATCATGCTTAAGATGTTACTAAATGTCACTCTAACAAATATTGGAGAGACTGACTGTCCACAGACATTCATTTCTGACTGTCGTTCTTGGATGGTGTCTAAAGCAATCTGCTGCTCTCTCTGACCATCTTTCTTCTAGTCCCTGTTTTCTCCCTCACATGATTTGATACTTCTGTTTCTCTAGATCTGCACTCCTGTTTGACGTGTTCTTTTTTTTTTTTTTTGTCTTTTTGAGACAGGGTCTCGCTTTGTAGTTCAGGCTGGCCCTGAGCTCACTATGGTGCCCAGGCAAGCCGCCGCGAACTCAGCAATCCTCCTGTCTCTGCCTCCCGAGTGCTGGGATTACAGGCATGAGCCACCACGCCCAGCATTTGACGTGTTCTTTTGATATCACATCTTATATGTTTTGTACTCTCAAGACCTAGAATTCAAGGCACAGTACAAAGAAAAGTTTTTAAAAAATTGTTAGAAGAGATCAATGAGCAACAAGGAACAGTTGTGATTTGTGTGTATGTTTATTAAATGTCAATTAAAAACAATTCAGGTATCATTCCGGCAAACATAGTCTGACCATCCTCATGCTAGCTTTCCACTATCTATCTCTGACTTCACCGAACAGCCACAAGCGAAGGGCAAATCCAGCCTATTTAAAAATCCCCATGGAGTGACAATTCATAAAATGCTGTAAAGAGATGAAACTCAGCAAAGAGCACAAAGCCATTATGAGAAAAATTGTCAAGCCCTAAATCTGCTCAGGACAGCAGGGCGCTTAACTGATGGTCACATTTGTTTTAGGATGTTTGCCTAGAAATGTTTTTGGAATAAATGTACTAAAAAAGATGTATAATTTTGTTCTTTCTCTCTAGACTGTTGGCCAGTTGCCCTGCTTCTCCCCTTCCCTGTCCACCAATCTTCCACTGTCCCTCCTGGGTTTGACTTACTGTCCAGGTTACCTGTGGGTCTCGTACAAACAGTCTCATAGCGTCATTCCTCGCTCAGTGGCTCAATTTATGTTCTGTTTTTGGAATAAGCCCAAGAAAGTTCTCTTCAGGGTGACTTTATCCTGCTGCATTACATACACATCAGCAGACAGCATGAGCAAAGAAGAACGCTAACCTTTACCGGGTAAATGAAAAATGGAGAATCTTCTGGTCTTCGTGTATACACTGCCATAGAGCCTATGGTTCCACTTTCCTTGGAAGATGTTACCATCAGTGTTCAAGCTTCTTTTCCTTGCTATTATTCAGTTTCAGGTAAAATTTAATAAGTTGAGAATTAGAAGACCTTGCTTGAAGAGAGACTATTAGAAAATTATTCATTACTTGATAACTTTCTTGACCTGATTTTCCTTATCTAAGACAATGAGCTGTATAAAATAATTACTGTCAATCCATTTGAGAATGTATCATCTGGCTTTTACTGTATAGTTAATTGGTTGGCTTCCTTACAAGATTGAAATGCACTAACATTTCCAAACACCATTCCCATACTGTCTCTGGTTAAGGGAGTGTGTATCCCTTGAGTTTGACAATGAAGAGCATGTCTTATCTTGTTCTCCTGTGTGACTCATTATAATCCATTTTTCATGAAAGCAATGGAGTTCAAAACTCTGTCATACTCAAAATACAGGATAACTTCAGGGGATAAGTCCTTATATTTCTACCACATCAGTCTATTACCTGATTCAGTGAATTGGGCTCCTGAGTCTGGAAATCTGTGTAGGTTGGCTACAATGCTGATAGGAAGCTAAAAATCAATTTCACATTTTATAAAATTAATATTAAGAATGTATGATAGATTTTGTAAAATAGGAAATATTCAAAGGAAACGTGGTGGGGGAACATAATGAGGGGAAAGAATAAATATGATTTGGAAAGAAAAACAGCATGTATGTAAGGGGTGGGGAATTGTGGGGTGGGTAGGGATATGGGTAAAAATGAAAATTAACTTCTGTCACATACTGGTATAATTTGCCCAGTGTTGAGTGTGATTTTGAACTGTATACAAAATGTACCAGTAAATAATTCAATTTTAGAAAGAAGGAATTTTCATTTATAGAAAAAAAGTACTTTACATAATTTACATAATTTAGTTCTTACAGTCATACCTGGAAAATCATATTGTTACTATTTTGCAGTTGATATAATTTAACCACCATATTTATGGGCCTTGGCCACATTCCAGGGCTAGAACCTAAGCTTGTCATTGTATCCTCAAAGTCTACTCTCCCAGTCACAACAGTATTTCTTCTTTCACCTAAAGTATGCCCGGCTTTAGCAACTAGAGCACAGATAGTAACTGAGACTCCCACCAGAAGCACAACAGTAAAGAACGGTGTGAACATAGCACCCATTAGCACGCTCATTTCTCCAGGACTGTGAATCTTAACATCCCTCTCTCCTCACTGCACTGAGACACACACTTTCCACGATCGCTCTTCCAGCTGCTGACCTCTGGCACCGCGCCATTCCTCTCGCCATTCCATTGAGAGGAGGCTGTGAAGAGTTTGGCATCCGACTAAACACAAGTCATTTCTCTGAATGAGAGTTATTCATTTCTGTGGGTTAAATTTGGCCTGGATATCCCTGGCGGGGATACTGAGAAATACTGAAAAGCGGAAAGAGATAGTTAAAAAATCAAAATAGTGTGGTATGTTGTCCCACACTGAGAAGGGTATGCCAGTTCATCTCAGGGAGACCTCATGAGACAAGTTTTGTAAACGCACTCCAGTAGTCCCTGCTTCCTAATTGAAAACATTTCTCTTCTCTTTGTACCAGGCACCGAGTTTTTGTTCCTGAACCAAACTCATAGTTTATACTCAGTAGACAGGGGAAGAAAAATGTGGCCACTTGATATTTATTCTTCCATGAATTATAATCAGCCTCGACACTAAAGGTTCCCAAAAGCTAGAGAAGAGTCAGGGTAGAGATGAATTCTCCAAAGTATGATTCCTTTTACAAAATACTATTATGTCACTCACCAAAACTGCACATGTCCCTTGCATCTCTATGTGAATTTTAGGACCTATTTCTGCAAAAGGGGGTTTCATTAAACACAGATCAATTTGGGAAGTAATGCTATCTCTAAGATACTGTCTTCAAATATAAGAACATGGAATCCTTTTCTAAGTGTTTACTTCTTTTAAAATTTCACTCAATTCTGTTTTATAGACCTTAGGGTACAGGTCTCATGTCTATTTTATTTATTCATAGAAATCCAACAGACTTTTATACTTTGATAGCTTTATTTTAAATCTGAAATTGTCCCTGAAGCCAAGAATGTTAAAAGCTTAGTCCCAGTTTGGCACTCTGGGGAGGTGAAGAGAACCTGAGGGTGTTCAGCACGGTGGGAGTCCACTCAGAGAGGAGCAACAGGCCCAGCCACTTACATTTTGCCTCTCATCTCAGCCAGGACCTAAGTGGTTTTGATCCCCTGAGTTCTTGCCATAATGTGGTGCCTCTCCAAGGACCTGCACTCTTATCTCTAAGGTGGTTAGCCAAAATGAATCTTTTCTTTCTGGAAGCTGACTATCTCAAGTCTTTCTTGTGATTATAGAAAATGGACTGACAAACTGATTTAGAGTTCCAAAGGGTAGGAACCAGCCTATGAGCTGAGCTCAAACCTGACCAAGGGGAGATGAAGATGAAAAAATAAGAGACACAGAAACAATTCCAGATGCACTAAACCACCCTGTCTCTGACAAAGAAGCCAAATATAAAGATAGCCTCTTTAACAAATAGTGCAGGAAAAACAGAGCTTTAACCTGCCAAAGACTAAATCTAGACCTATCTTCTTTTGCAATGTACTAAACTAAAACCAAAGTGAATTAGAGACTTAAATACTACAACAGAAACACTAAGCCTGCTGCAAAATTAGTTAGGTAAAACTCTTAGAGACACTGGCCTAAGGAAAGACTTTATGAACAAAACCTTGATAGCACAAGAACTAGCAGAGAGAATCAACAAATGGGATCTCATCCTATTAAAAAGCTTCTGCACAGTAAAAGAAACCACTGGCACTGCTAAAAGACAACCAACAACCTGAAAAAAAATCTTTAATAGCTGTTTGTCAGACAAAGGGCTATTATCTGGAATATATAGCCCCCCCCCCAATTTAAAGACCCAATCCCAATCCAAAACTGGTCATCTGAAATGAACCGACACTTTTCAGAGGAAGAAATAAAAGCAGCCAAGAAGCATATGAAGAAATGTTCAGCATCACTGGTCATTCAAGGGATGCAGATGAAAACAACACTGAGATTTCACCTCACTCCACAAAGAATGGCTGCTATTGTGAATATAACCAGCAACAAATGCTGGCGAAGCTGCAGAGAAGAAGGAATCCTTCTCCACTATTGGTGGGAATGTAGTCTCATACAACTACTGTGAAAATCCCCAGAAAACTAAGTTTAGAGGTTCCCTTTAACCTGGTATTCGCCTGCTAGGAGTATACATGAAAGAATTTAAAAGAATCGTATCGTAGCGACATATGTGCACCCATGTTCATAGCAGCTCAGTTTGTGATAGCTAAATCTTGGAAACAATCCAGATGTCATCATCAGCTGGAGAATGGATAAAGATATGGATTTTTAAAATAAATGGGGTATTACTCTGCCATAAAAATGATGTTTGAGTCATTTATACTCAAATGAACATACCTTGAGGACATACTCATATGTAAGATAAATAGGTCATAGTTGTGTAAAAACTTTATCTTTTCTCTGGTATGAGAATCTGAAGATGTAAATGAGTTCTAGAACGTATGATAGATATTATGAAATAGAAACTATTCAAAGGGAAAGGGCAGCAGTAAGGAGGGGAAAGGAAAATATGATGTTAAAAAGGAAAGTATATAGGGGGTAAGCGAGTTGTATGGTGTGTAGGGGATGGATAAAAATGAGAATTAACTCATGTCATATACTGGTACAAATTGTCAATATTGAGTGTGATCATAATGTGTATATAAACTGTACCAGTAAATAATTCAATTTTTAAAAAATAATAATGCCATATACTGATTGAATTTCACATGTTAAAAATATCTCACATTTCTTAGACAAGTTCTACTTACTAATGGTATATATCCCTCTTTATATGTTGCTGAATTCAGTTTGCTAGTACTTGTTGAAAAATTGTACTGGGATTCACAAGAACAAGAACATATTGATCTTCAGATGTCTTATTTTTGTAATGTTTAGGTTATAGTGTCCAGACAATACTGATCTCTCACAATAATTGGTAAATGTTCTCTCCTTTTCTATGTTTTGAAAGAGTATATAAAGTGGTGTCACTTTATATTTGGTAGAATTCATTGGTGAAGCCTAATTTTTTCCTCCCAAGTTTAAATGTACTATTTCTTAACTTTAGAGGTTTATTGAGTAGTTTTTTTCTTCTTAATTTTTGATCCTCTTATCTATTTATGATTAAGTCCATTTTGCTTATTTCCTGACTTACTGCCATATTGTTGTTTATGATATTCTCATATAACTATTTCTATCAATGCAATAGTGATATTTTCTCATAATTCCAAATTGTGAACTCTGTATTTTTTTTCCCCAGTTTTTTCTTGTTATTTTAGTGGCCATTTCAAAAAATTGTATTTCTGGGGGGTTTTTGGCACTTTTTATCTTATTTTTCTATTCTGTAATTCCACTCACAGTTTACTTTTTATTTCCTCTGTTCTTTTAACTTTGTGTTTAGTTTGTTCTCCTTTTTTTCTAGTTTTAAAGATAATACTGTTGAGATGAGCTCTATATTTTTTCAATGTGTACATTTATGGGTAGTTTCCTGCTAACCACTGTATTAGCTCAATTCCATAATTTTCAGTATCTCCCATTACAAAGAATTTTCATTTCAATCTCATTTCCTTATTGACATACATATAGCATATATTATACATAAATGTTTATATGTGTATAACTTATATAATGTGAAATAATATTACATTTTCAAATTTTTCTTGAACTTATATTTAACTATGTGACTGATCAACAACATAGAAATGATATGTATGACTTCAAAATAATAATTTCTCAGGGGTATGAGGGTAAGGCCAACATAATCATCATTATTTCTTGTCTTTGTTGCTTTCTTGTTGCTGGGACCAAATATCTGATGCCATAAGATAAAGAAGGGCAGATTTATTTTAGGTCCTTTTTTGGGAGGGTTTCAATCCGTAGTCAACTGGCTTCAAAGTTGGCAGCATGGCAGAAAGAAACAATCCATAGCAGGGTAGGCCGAAACCAGCAGCCTTCCTTCCGTTTTCTCTTTTACTCTATCCAGGCTACAAGCCTATTGGTTAGTGCCACCCACACTCAAAGTGAGTCTTCCCTCTTCAGTAAATCTACCATGTATACCTAGAACTATGCTAAACTAATAATTGGACTAATCCAACATCACATACCCACAATGCAGTGTCACACACCCATCATCCAATCTCTCCTAAAAGCCCCACCTATGAGTGCATGAGGCTTTGAGATGTCTAAATACAAGCCATGACCCTACTTTCCACTGAATGGAATACAGATATAAATCCTGGCATCCTATGTGACTGTTAGGTCATGACATAACCTTGGAAGTATAAACTATTCCTGCTTCAGACCCACAAAAGTCTATGTCCCTGTTACAATGAAATCACCATAGCTACTCCCATTCTGCCTCCAGACCCTTAAATGACAGAGAAATAAATATCTTTCTAATTAAAGATGCTGTTTCTGGAATTAGCAGTCATTCCCACATGAATCTAATCTTCCCTGATACTGCAATTTTCCAAACTAAAACCTTACTTTTCTGAAGAGTCAAGCTATTAAATACATCATACAAATTCAATTAAATTACTCACTGATGATCAGCCCTGCACCGTCAAAACATGCTTGGAAGAACGCTCTGTGCAACATGATAATACATACCCTGAGGCAGAAGAATTTCTCCAAACTTGAAGGTGTATGCACGCATGCTCATGCATGCATGCACACACACACACACACACACACACACACACACACATGCCATTAATTTCTTCTAAGATTGAAACTGGCCTTTTTGTGCTTTCAATACATTTTGGAAGGCTGTGAATATTCATGCATTGAGGATTTGTGTCTCCTGTGCCTGGTAATTTTTTAAATCTCTGGCCCATATTATCTGTTCATTATAGAATCCAACAATCACATCTCTGAAAGTCTGTTCAGATTTCCCGAGGCAGAATTCATTGCCACATATCTGCATTCCATAATCATTTTATAAACCACTTCTATCTTTGAGTTAATACACTATGATTGTATTTGTGTTTATTCATCCATCTTGTTTACTGAGCTATAAACATCTCAAAAGACGTGACAGTGTTCTATTTATGTGTGTATTTAAGCATTTCACCTAGAGTATATATATTAGACTCTACTGGTTTTCTATTGATGTGTAACTGATGCCCTCAAATGTAGGCATTCATTTATTGTCCTATACATTTAAATGTTCATTTATTATCCTATACTTTTCATGAATCACAAATGCAAAACAGTCTGACTAGACTCTTGGCTATAGTCTCAAGTCAAAAGTTTCAATTACTATAAACTCTTATAAATAGAAATCTTTCATGCTTGTTCAGATTATCGTTAGAATGTGATTTCTTCATTTGTAGGACTGACAGGTCATTGAGTTTTAGCTGTTGGTTAATGAGAGATGGCTGCATCCTAGGGCGTCCCTGAATTTCTAGTCGGTCTCTTCTATCCACAAACAAGAATGTGGTACCTTGAATAATTCATCGATTCTTCTCACATTCAAAAGAGAAGACAGATCTATGAAAGATGTAGGTATATTGGGGTCATCCCTAAAATTAAGCCTCCCATGTAAACACAAAAAAGTTATTAACAAAATGATCTTTTATATGCTGAATGATTATGATCTCCCATATGATATCTGACAAAGATTTAAAATGGTAATGTTTTAAATTTCATATTAAAGCTACCTATAATGTGCATAGATTATAATTGCTTCCAAATTCCACGGCTTTTTTGTGTGTATGAACGTAACTTCTTTGATTTATATACATACATGGAGTAGAAAAGAGATAGTCCATCGCAGCAAATGAACTCGCACTTCTTTCTGTCAAGATCTACCTAACTTTCCTGACACTCCTGGTACTTCTTGCCACAGTTTTCTTTCTTTTTCTAACAAGGATGGCTATGCCAAAAGTAAAAATTTAAAATAGCATAATAACACATTTAAAAATTAATATTAAATCTTAAGACTTTCATGAACTGTAGATATTGTTCCTATAATATCACAAATTCTACTTTTCACATTAGTTGCTAATGACTTTCACTTGTCATCATTTAAGAATTTTACCACAATTCGCTAGAGACCAGTGCCATACTTCAAAGTCAACACACTAACCCTGCTTGTGTAGTCTGAGCCATCTCACTAATTATACATATCTAGAAAGTATAGTCTGATTATTAGAATGACATGGAAATAAAGGGCATATCTATTCAGTTCCATGAAAGCATTTTTGTGGCAATTAGATAAAAATATTCTACAAATATTTTCTCAAAGCTTTGCTATTATTTCCTACTAGACATCCTTGATTAGAGATTCTTCTGATTTTGTGTATTTGTCTTTAAGTTAATATTATTATTATTATTTAATCCTTTTAAAGTTACCATTAAATAATTATTTCTACTATGACATTTCTATTTAATTTAAGAGTAAAGGATGCTCATGCCTGTAATCCCAGCACTCGGGAGGCAGAGACAGGAGGATTGCAGAGTTGGAGGCTTGCCTGGGCTACAGAGTGAGCTCAGGGCCAGCCTGAACTACAAAGTGAGACCCTGTCTAAAAGAAAAACAAAAACAAAGAGTAACTTTTAGCAACAATGTTATAAAGTACTAACTAGGCTCCCTGTAACTTAAACAAAATTGCTCTCATTTATTTTCTTGATCTAACTATATTTCCTCTCTTGGGTCTTTAGGGAGCAGTTATTTTTGAGACCAGAAAAAATATTTAATTATGTGGATAATATTCAGCCTGCTAGTGGGAATCTCAAAAGGGGAAAAAAAGTTTTCTGGTTTTTCTACCTTTGGGATTCAGTCCCATAAGAGAGTAGAAACCAAATGGCTTGAGAAATATTAAGACATATGTGGTTGAATGGTATATTAACTCAATCCATTTACGTGAATT
Organism: Thryonomys swinderianus; assembly: GCA_004025085.1. NCBI lineage: Eukaryota > Metazoa > Chordata > Mammalia > Rodentia > Thryonomyidae > Thryonomys > Thryonomys swinderianus. The sequence goes on along the minus strand of PVIC010000543.1, from coordinate 11,777 downwards.
ATTCACTGAGATCGAATTAAAGTCAAAACTTACAAAACAATTTATTCGTGTACTTTGGAACAAAAGGGTATATATTTCCTATGACCAGATCACAAAGTTCAAAAGTACAGAGTACAGTGACAAATCCATAAGCTTCACATTTACTTCATTAAAAAAAGATATAAAAATCTTCTAAAATCAAATATTAGCAGAAAAATATGAGGAACTCAGTGAGTATGACAGCAAAATGATCCTGTATTGATCTACTAAATAGATTCAGCACTAGTATATATTTTATGTTCAATTATTGATGAAAATAACTCAAAGCTATACAACCTAAAGATATTTTTATTTGTAAGAGAATCCTATGAACATATTTAAAAAGAGAAAATACAAAATGTTTTATTTTTAAAAAAATAATATCATAAGACAAGAATAAATATTCAAAAAACTACCCTAAAATACTAATAGGTGAAAACAATTTTAGTTTTCATCTTATGTACTTAGCCTAACCAATATAGACATCCTTACACTATTAATAATAAAAAAAAATCTCCAAAGTTTCTTTGCACATATTTCTTTTAAGCAGTTTAAAGATATTGGGTAATGTGATTCACACTTTCTTAAAACCAAATGTATGTTTCTATGTGAGAATGTGTGCATGCACAAGGGAAAATCATACTTTCTCAAATTTCACATAATTTTTAATCTATGATGAGAATTAAATTCTATCATTACTTAAACAAAACTTTCAAGCAGTTAAAATTGCACCCATACATCTTTTTATAATTAAGGTCATATTTTTCATTATAGAAGAACACTTCAGCAACCATCCTCTCTGAGTTTAGATTGAGTTCAGAACTTTCAAAGTTCATAACAATGAACTGAAGCAGAATGGTGCATCTGTGAGGCTGTCAGTGCCAAGCATCCCACAGGAAACACTAACATCCATTTGAGGGAAAAGTCAAAGAACATATTAAAATAATTGGACAAGTTATTGGACAAAGACTTTCTAGAAGACTTTGGGAAAACAGAAGACTAAATCTGGGGAAACTACAGACACTAATCATGGAGAGGGAAGCTCTGAAGTAGAATGGACAAGACAAAAATCTGAAATTCTATCCATCCAAAACTCTGGTTGCCATTTGAATCGTATCATTTTTGACAGAAAGCAGCTTCTAAGGAAACCAAATGAAATACAATCAAAGCTACTGCCCAAGAAACAGATTTTCAGTGTAAGACACAACTGATTGCCTGCTCAAATAAAAACTAAAGTCATATCAATTTTCTGCACACTTTTTCAGAAATTTGGAAAAGAAAAATATACTTCCCAACTCATTCAATGATTTCAGCATTTTCTAGATACCAAAACAAGGACATTACAACAAAACAGAGCCTTGAATATATAACTCACATAAATGTTCAGACACAAATCCAAAACAGAATAATAATCAACTAAAAATAAAAATATATTGTTAAGTGGAAACCAGTTTAGTTATGCCAGCTTCCTCACATAGGGGATTACAGTATGACTTCAGTTCATCAACACTTCTGTTTGGGACAGATTCTGTTCGCAAACACAAGTGTTTGGCAACACTTTCCTTCTGTGCACAATTTGCTCATCAGGGGACAAACACGACCACAGCCACCTTTCCCACAAAAACACAAATCCACCCACCTTCCCCCAAATCACAAAACAGATTATGGCACCAGTGTAAACATGTGTGGTGAGAACACTAAAGATCTAGTCCCTATGCAAATTTCAATTGTATAGGGAAATAAGAGTAATTATAGCCACTGTATTATTATTAGATTCTCAGATTTTATCAAAGTAAATTACTTATTTTGAAAATCATATCTTTTATATAGACACGTGTTTTCATCTTTCTATACACGCAGGAGTGATAGAAAAGGATTACATTATTATGGCTTGAATCTCTAAAATAATTATTTTAATAAAAGAAAAACAGTAAACAATTAAATGCTAAAGATATTATAAAATCTCTATTTATTAAAATAATTAGTCCTGAAGCAATATCAAGTTGCTTCAGTATTTGTCTTTTAAAAAATTTTTCCTAAAGGTGACATCATAGAGTAAAATCAAAAACCTGGGTAAAGGGACCATACATTTGCATTTGGGTTCTGAAAATCCTGAGCAGGGTGACTTCGAATAATGCCCCTCAGAGCTTTGCTTTTATGTGAAATTATTGAACTGAGCCAGGCAATCATGTGGTCTCTTCTGTTATCAAAATACATTCACATTTAACATTAAAAAGTTCAAGATTTTTCAGCAAAAGTTATCTCAAGTACATAAGCCATTATTAAGACACTGTGTCAACTAATTTTAATAAACTGTTGTCTGTCTCTTAGGATGGTAAGCTTCCTATCACCAATGTATTCCAAAGCTCTCCCTAACATTGTTGGCCTTTGAACCCAGATTGTGCCCTTTTTAGGAGAAAAGACCTTGTTGAAGTATTGCTTTGTCACCTAGTCTATGATAAGGTCCTCAACAAGTATTTGTTAAATAACTGGAAAAAAAAATCTAAGTCTTTTAAACTGTAGGGTCTATTCAATGAAGAGAAGAATCACTTGACATCGCCAAAGGAAAAAAACTAAAACAAGTAACTAAGAAATCTACTTTATTAGATTTCTGTTTTCTGTGTAGCAGTCATTGAAGAGCTCTCTACCTTCTTGCTGTCAGTCAGGGAGAAGCCTTTCACCAATCTTCTCTAAAGAATACTACCCATTCTGTAATTGCAATGAGGCACGCTGATGTACGTGGCAGCCCTGATGGATATATTTCTCACATGAATGTGATGCCGGAGATGTATGTACCTGAACTGCGATTAATCAGCATACGAAAATGGGCTGTTGTGTCTTGCTGATTAATTAGGCTGAATGATGGATACAGGTTTAATCACTTTACCTGATAGATGTCAGGAGCTTGCAAGTGACAGTCATCATATCCTTTCTTAATAAACTGCTTTCTCACTGGGCTACTGTTGAAACTTCAGGAAATTGATGTTCTAGGGGAAGAAAAGGACACGATTACCCATGCATCTCTTTACATTCCTGCTAATTCACCTTAAAGTGTGTTTTCTGATCAAAGAAAAAAAAGCATAGTTATGCAAATGCAAGAATTATTCAGGAATTCCATTGTCTGCTGGCCTGTCTGTTTCATCCTACAATAAAAAACATAATTATAAAGGTTAATAGGATTCATAATTAGGTTTAGAACTTTAAGGAATGACTCCTTAGGCTACAAAACCATCAACTCATGGGTAAAATTACCTGTCAAAAAACAAAGAGAAAGAAACAGAATTACAATTGGGCTCTTGTGCTCCCAAGAGGGGAATACTAGATAGATGCAGACAAGAAAAATAGAGGACCTCATTGAGCATTTCTCTACTTAGAAAAAAAAGATGTTACATAATTAATATTTTCCCCACTGACAATTCAGTAGATAGTCCCTAAAGAAAAATAAACAATATCAGTACTGATGAGATTAGTAATTTGGTAGCAATTCCTCTCATCTACATTGAAATTATTCTCTCCTGCCCTTTTCTTTCATGGCAATTTGTACTAATATCAACTTTTTCACAGTACAATAATTCATGAATTATCTGTGTGTGTGTCTCTTGTCTTTACTAGATATTAGTGGTTTGGAAAACAGTGGACCTTTCATTCTGTTTAACACTTTCCTTCATAATCCTTAAATGATGCCTTCCTAGGTATTCAAAAAAATCTTATATTGGGTACACTTGTATAGGAAACGGCAGTTTGGTCATTCCCATTCATCTTTGTTCCTTTCAGCTGAAGGCAAACTGGCCTAAACTTCAGCCTCACTCAGGACTTGACTGAGAAAGCATGTTTGCAAAGGTCTTCCCTCTAATGACCAACCAGAGTCCATGTTACCTTGAACACCAAGGACTTTCTAAGATGTGATCTCTTTCCTTTTGCTTCTTTGTGCAAGTCATTTATAGGACTTTTTCCATATTGGAGAAAGTCTTATTCTCCCTGTAGGGCCTTCAGGTGAGTCATATGGCTGAATCAATTCAGAAGACTTATTTGCTCCCATAGTCGCTGCTGTAATCCAAGTCTGAAGTCAACATGAGTGATGATGTTGTCTGTAAATTCTATTGCTGACACTTGCTCTCACTTTCAGACCCAACCTTAAGTTCTTTCACAAATTGTACTGCATCTATGCTAAGTTATAAGAATCAAATTACAGGAGCACAAACAAAAGTGTGAGGAAGCTTTGTGAAGATACTGTCCTTGAAGGATAGAATTAGGCAAAAAAAAAATGTTTAGTTTATCTTTATTGCTACATTGTATATATACATCATGATCACACTCAATATTGGGAATTTGTTCCAGTATATGACACGATTTAATTCTCATTTTTTCCCATTCCCCTGCCCACCCCACAACCTATCACCCTCTAAATACATAAGCTTTGTTTCCTTTTTTAAAAATTCTTTATTGGTACAATTTATATACATCTCAAAATCACACATAACATCGGGGAATTTGTACCAATATACAACATAAGTTAATTCTCATTTTTACCCATATCCCTACCCACCCACTCCTCCCCACCCCCATATACATGCTCTTTTATTTTTTTTCAGAATCATATTAATTCCTTCCCCTCATTACATTCCCACACCAAATTTCCTTTGGAAACTTCCCATTCTACAAAACCTGTCATACTTTCTAGAGCTCATCTGCATCTACAGGTGCTCATATCAAAGAAAAGATCTGGTATTTGCCTATCTGTGATCTATTTATTTCACTTATTAGTGTGTCCTCCAGGTTGTTTACCTTTTTTTATTACCATCGCATTTTTTCTTTACCCCATATTACTCACCCCTCTACCCCATTTCCCTTTGAATATTTTCCATTTCACAATATTCATCATACATTCGAGAACTCGTTAACATCTTCAGTTTCTCATACCAGAAAACAGATATGATATTTATACATCTATGTCCCATTTCACTTATGAGTATGTCCTGAAGGTACATCCATTTGAGTATAAATGACTCAGACTTATCATTCTTTAGGGCAGGGTAATACTTGGTTTTATAGAGAAACCACATTTTCTTTATCCTGACGCCAGTTGATGGGCATCTGGGTTGTTTCTAAGATTGAGCTATCACAAACTGAGCTTCTATGAACATGGGTGCAGGCAGATTTTAAGGTTGAGATGATTCTTTTGTGGAAATTGCAAAGATAGTAGAATCACAATATTAAGAATCAAAACACATTGTCTGCTTTAGCCAATTTCTTTTTGACTTTTTAAACTTTATTTTCTTTCCAGTCCAATAGAAATAACACCTGGAGATTTTATTTATTTATTTTTTGGTGGTGAGTATATAAAGTACAGTACTCAATTTGTTAGTCCTTGATAAATAAAGAATATTCCATTTCTTCTTTTTATGTATGAGCAAACTCCAGTTAACAAAAATGGTGAGAGAAATTAAATATCTGAAAAATGTTCATCATCACTACTCATTTGAGGAAATCAAGTTAAAACAACACTGAGATTCCATCTCACTCAGGAAAGAACAGCTATGATCAAGAAAACAACCAGTAATAAATTCTGGTGGAGCTGTAGGGAAAAAGGAACCCTTCTTCACTGCTGGAGGGGAATGTAGACTGGTCCAACCACTGTGGGAATTAGTGTGGAGAGTCCTTAAAGAACTAAATTAGAGGATCCATTAGACCCAGCTATTCCCTTTCTTGGTATCTTTGGAAAAGAATAAAGAGCATCATACCACAGCAATATATTCACACCATGTTTATAGTGGCACAATTTTTAATAGCTAAATCATAGAAACAATCCAAATGCCCGTCAACTATGAATGGATAACGAAGATGTGGTTCTTTTACTCAGTGTAGTCCTACTCTACCATCGAGAAAGATAAGCTTGAACCATTTGTAACTAAATAGATGGACCCTGAGACCATAGTCTGAAGTGAAATAAATCAGACACACAGTTTCAACTATTTCAGGGTTTCTCTGGTGTAACCGAAACTGTAAATAAGGACCAAAACGTGCAATAGGTACTAAGAAATGGGGGAAAATGTCCAAATGAGATAGGGAAGAAGAGAGAGAGAAAAGAAGGGGATAAGGAAAAAAAGAAGAAAAAAATCTGAGAGAAGTTTTTGTAAATAAAGAGGGGAAGAGGGATTAAAGGGAAGGAAGGGGAATGGGAATGAGTGATGTTGATTTTAGCTGTACTGTTTCGGGATACTTTGGAGTTGCCTGCTAGAATGTAGAGGGACAAGGACAGCCATCTCAAAGACTTTGTCTGGCTCGGCTTATATCTTCATGGTTAGGTCTTCATGTCTCCACTCTACTGTCCCTAATAACCCACTGGAGACGAAGGTGAAAAACTTAATGACTTAATTTGCCTTCAGGAGGTCGGACTCAAGAAGTAGGCCTGCATAGTCTCTGGAAATTGATTCAGGGCTCTTGCAGTAATGGAAAACCTTTTAGAGATTTCAATGATACCAAGAGCCTGCTACAGGAAGGGGGCCATAGGCATCTATCTTGTCTTGAGACAAGGACTAAATACAGAGTGCTCAGAGGACAAGTACTTCCCCCAGGCATGGACTTTCATATCATGCTCTTCTGGCTTCAGCCAGAAGGAAAGTAGAACAGGACCCTCCAAAGCCCAGCCTGAGAAAAGAACTTCCTCCTCCTGAAGGCTCAGGGCAAGTTGTTTAAGGTGATGGTTTTGGCAATAAAAGGGAAAATCATACACTGAACATGTGAACACGATATTTAGGTTATAAATCAGATTTATGCCCAAAGAGTAATAAGTAAGTAGTTGCCCAATGTAATGTGACAAAGGCTCACTTACATTTAGGGAGTTTAGATATCTCTTCACCCGGCCTTTTTTGGTCACCTTCCCCTATTTCCTCTCTTTGTCTTTTCATATCATCTATGTATAGACGTTAATTCTCTTAATGTAACCAGCTTTAGCCCTTTTATTTTTAGTCAACCAGGAGGATAATTATGCAGTCCTGTATTTTTTTTAGCAGAAAAAGCTTAAGCACAGTTTTTCTTTAACTAATTGATCAACACCTTACAGAAATTTTTGAATTGTTGATGAAATGAAACACTCACCAAAGAGCCTTGGACCAAGACTCCATTTATAAAATACAATAAAAGTCTGATCGTTTTAAAATAAATATTTTAAATTTCTAAAATCATACCATATTGTTTCTACTTTCCATCTAGGGAAGCCTTCCAAATCGAGGATGGTAAATTAGCTTTCTATCTTGAATTACCACATTTCAACAAGAATCTTGAATGACAGGGAGTTACTCAGAAACTAAAGTTGTCATTATTCAGATAATTATGCTGCTAAGATTAAGATGATAGTTCTTTATAGTGAGTGTAATTACAGCAATCTAAAGTTAGGAAGAACTTTTTAAAAATCATCAAAATCACTGGAGTGAGAAGTATGTGTGAGAGACAAAAAAATTCAAGCACTAGAGTGAGTTGTTCAAGGTCACGGGAGTAGAGATTGGCGAAAACCCAGACTCCTTTCTAGCTAGATGGGTTTTTCTCCAATAGTGAGGTAGCAAGTAGAAACTGAATATGAAAAATGCAAAAGCATATTTCCAGATGTTTTTGTATGAATTGCATTAAAGCCAAGAAATGCTTGGTAAGAAAAGGGGCTTCCTGGCCTTACCCTTACCCTTACCTGAAGTGAAGACCCTATTGGGTACCACACATTCAAAGAAGCTGCCAGGTCTTCTTGACCATTGCTAAGGCTATACACAGATGTCCCCTCAAAACCTCAAGAATTCATAGGTGAGGCTTTTCAGAGCTGGCTGGATCTAGAGTGCGCAATTCCATAATTAAGTAGGAGTGATAGTGATTTACTCCGTTGACTGGATCAGTGTACTTCTGGGTGTGGCCAAATGGATTTACTGAAGAAAAACAGGCCTATGGGTGGCATCACCCAAAAAACTTATAGCCAAAAAGGGATAAAAGAGAAAGGAGGCTCACTGCTGCTGCTTCCCTGTCTCCTGCTTTTCCTGCTAAGGACTGTTTCTCCTCTGCAATGCCCCCTACCATGCCACCCTGCTGGGACCCAGTGATCTCTGGGCTGACATCTCTAAAAACTGTAAGCTAAATAAACCCTCTTGTGTGTCAGATATGTTCCAGCAACAAGAAAAGAAACTAAGACAAACAGGATCTGCATAGCAACTGTATCATTTTTTAAAAGAAATTGGCTAATGTAAAGACAGAAAAGTGGCAGAAAGAGCAGTATTGAAAAGACCATCTAAGAATTTAAAGTACTAAAAAAATTGTCATGTTTGGTTTTAATGATGAGCTCATCTTCTTGTAAATTTCCATGAAGTGCAGAACTCACAAGGCCCAGGGAGATGAATCAAAGCCTCTTCCCCCACAGAAACTACTCTGAATTGCTCTTTGGGGAAAGAGCTGGGTTAAATGCGACCAAATGCTTTGCTTGTTTGATTGAAGCAGGACTGACAATGCAACATCAGGGAGGGCTCTGCACTGGGTAGCTGATGTGCTGCTGCTGAGCAGCAAGCCAGAGGAAGAGGAATGCACCACAAAGAGAACTGGCCCTAGTCGGACTAACTGAGGGCCACCTGTTCTTCCTGGCTCTTGGACCACTTTTATAGGGAGGCCAGGCTGGGGTACAAAATGGTCTCAGTTGTAGTTGTAACTATCTATGTGCACTTGTCCCATAATTTTAATGCAGTAGAGGTTGAGGAACTGAAGAAGAAATGAAGCAGAACATTAGCAGATCCTCTGCTGAGATAAATTCTGTTTCAGAAGGAGGCCCCAAGGGGACAAAAAGTTCTGAGAAACATGCTTACAGTATTAACCTGCTTGAGATAGAAGCTTCTGCTTAATGGACAGCCCATTGGTTACACCTGGATCCGTACCTGGCATTCAATGCATCTCCTAAGAAATGGAAAGGGTAGAGTGCTTCCAAGAGTAATGGTGAAACTGGGTGCCTGGCTGGCCCCCATGCCACCACATGCATGGATTAGGTAACATGCACTATGCAAAATATCGAATAAATAACTAAACAAAGCTCTCTTCCCAAATCACAAAATACTAGAAATGGATAAAACTCCTTGAGATCATTGATTTCAAATTCCTGGTTTTAGAGAAGAAGAACAAAGTTAAAGGGAAAACTACATAATAAAACTAACATAATAGAGCTTTGTAAAAGGGTGGCAATATGGGAGAGCGTATTAGAAGATGTTCTAGTATCAGACTTTGTTGGAAATGCAGGCCCTAGTGGTTATTGGCAATGTAACAGTGAATAACACAAGCAGATCACTTTTCCTGATTAGAAACAGATCCTAACTGCCCATGATGATTAGTTTGTCATACAAAGTGCTTCTACAGTTATAAGACAGATCAGAAATAATCAAAGGAGAAGGAGGAGAGGAGAAGAAAAGCAAGATAAGAATAAAGCCAACAAATACTAATAGTTTCATAGTCAAATTTAAAAGTTGTTCATTGCATTTAAACAAAAAAATATGGCTGTGTTTTTACTAATAGTTTCATAGTCAAATTTAAAAGTTGTTCATTGCAGTTAAACAAAAAATATGGCTGTGTTTTTTTTCTGGAAAGGGCTAATGGCATATCAAGGGATACTGATGGGCAGCACTGGAGGTATTAAAGTCTGCAGTGATAACAGAAAAATAATTAGGTGTGTTAGCTTTCCTGCTACTAGGTGAAAAAAAATACTTGATATTCACACCTTGAAAGAGAAGAGATTTATTTTGTGCATTTGTGCAGAATTTTGACTCCATGATCCACTGGCTTTAAAACAGGAACATTATGGGAAGAACAGGGATTGCCAAAGGTATACTGCTTATCTCGTGGCCACCAGGAAGCACAGCAGAGGACAGCACCAGAGAGGAAGGGGTCAGGGACAGACAATGTGTCCACATGATGCCTGTCTCACCCACACAGACACATTCTGCATTATTAGGTGGTTTTCTAGCCAATCAAATTGATGATCCAGTTTAACTGCCACATTAGACCTAGAACATATGCTCATCAATTAAGAGAATGAAAGTTAATCAATAAAGCCATATGTTAGCCAGATAAAACCAAAAATAATTCCAGAAAAAATGACCTATTGTGACATTTTTAAAGAGCCAACTGAATCAATGAAAGCCAAAGGAAAAAAAACATGTATTAGTATAACCACATGTCAAAAATATTTATCTCTTTAGGTTCTATTCAGCATAAAGTAATGCAAAACCCAAAGGACAGTAAATTTGCTGACAAAGATACGATGCATCCAATGCAAATTGTGACCAAACATGTTATCATGAATTCAATGGGAAATAAATGACTATGCCTCTTTGGAATAACATCACACAGTAGAAAGCAGACTCTTCTGGAAACAAATGCTCCCAAGGGAACCAGGTGAAATAAAAGCCAACCGATCCCAAGAAAGCATGAAACCAAACATAAAATTACCACAACAATAATGTGAAGATGAAAGGCACACAGAAAGTCTGGAAAGAGAGAAAGTATTAAAATAAATGGAAAAACAAAAAAATGATGTACAGCACCCTAAGTGAGCTACTAATGCATAAACTGGCTTTTCATATTAGAAGTCTGACTCTGTCTATTAGCCCTCAATGGCTGCCTGCAGAGCCAGCAGGGGTGTGTGGGAAAGGAATGACACCCCACATCATCGTTACAGCAAAGGGCTCCAGGATTTGCATTCTGTGACATCTTGGATGGCAAGACAATAGCACAGCTAAAGCCAGCATAACTTGCACAGAAAACTCCTATAGAAGCAAAAAAACAGTCCACAGGAAGAAACAAATTTCCCATTAATCAATGATCTGTCCTACTAGAATGTCTCGTCCCCCCATTGCTAGGACTCTGCCAGCATCAGAGCTCCACTCCTCACTGTTCCCTGCACCACCCCTGACTCCTTCTACAAGATACATGATCAACAAATAGTGCCAAGCTCCAGGAGGTGCTGCCGTAGCCACATATGAGCTTTGGACATCCTGAGTCCTCCATGTATACGTAAAGATCTTGTCTTTCTGAGTCGTCCACCATATTCTTGGACAGGTGACTGGGAGTTTTCACAGCTTCCCATCAAACAGGATTAAGAAAAAAAAATACAGAGAAGATAGGCAGACAAATCCAGCACACACCTAAGTAGAGTCCCAGAGTAAAGAATAAATTTATTGAGAAAAGAACCGCCAGAATTCATGAATGTTTACCCAAAATGCAAGAGACTTGAATACATCCTGAAAAAGAATTATTCATTCTAAAGATCACCCATAAGAATGCCAAAATGAATGGAAATCAAAATCCAAATTTTTTTTGTCAGTATAAAAATCTACTAAAATCTGACCAATGGGAATATCTATAAACACTCAAATCTTTAAGACTGTTAACCAACATCTGTACTTAACTAAGAGAAGACTAAACCAAGGAAGTTATATAAAGTTAATTTTTTTGAGCTATAAGAGCTGTAAGAATGGCTGCTATTATGAAATCAACCAACAACAAAAGCCAGGGGGCCTGTGGAAAGAACGGAACTCTTCTTACTGTTGGTGGCAGTGTAGACTAGTGCAACCACTATGGAAATTCCTTAAAAAAGTAGGACTCGGGCTGGAGATTTAGCTCAGTGGTTCCAGCGCCTGCCTCGCAAACAAAAGGCCCTGAGTTTGATCCCCATCCCCATAACCACATACAATGCTGGGCGTGGAGATTCACGCCCACCAGCCATCAATACCACATACCACAGTGCC
>PVIC010000542.1:0-118010 GCA_004025085.1 Thryonomys swinderianus | reverse complement strand
TTCTTTCTTTCTTTCTTTCTTTCTTTCTTTCTTTCTTTCTTTCTTTCTTTCTTTCTTTCGCCTTGCACTGAACTCACTATGTAGCCCAGGCAAGCCTTGAATTCAGCAATCCTCCTGTCTCTGCCTCCTGAGTGCTGGGATTACAGGTGTGAGCCACCTGTCCGGCATTGTGGTGTATAGTGCTGATTGCTGGTGGGCTTGTGTCACCATACCCAGTATTGTTGTATGTGGTTACCAGGGATTGAATCAGGGACCTTGCGCTTGCCAGGCAGGCGCCAGAACCACCGATCAAATCTCTGGCCCCAAGTTCATTTTTTTCTTTTTTGATTTTTCCTTTTTATGCCAAGGTCTCTGTGGCCCTTCTGAGTTTGTGTGACTGTGAATATCTATGGATATTAATCTGGCACAGTCTTTTTGTCCAAGACACATCTATCCATCTATCATCTCTCTATCTTTATCAATCTAGCTGTCATCCAGTTATCTATTTTTGCAGTTTTATCGAGGTATACTTGACAAATAATTGGTGTACAGAGTGATGTTTGATTTGTGTGTACTCTGTGAAATGTTCACCACAGTAAAGCTAGCTGACATACTGAGCACCTCAGGTGTGCTGTGTATGGTGAGAACTTTTAAGATCTGCTCTTTTACCAAATTTCAGGTATACATTATTTCTTATAACTCTAGTTACCCTGCTGTACTTTAGTTTTGTACTTCTGATGTCCAGAACTCACTCATCTTGTGTAACTGAAGCTGCTCTTGGATTAGCTAAGGGCCTGTGAGGAGATGTTGTTCAGCAAGCAAGACACACCTGTTAAAATCATTCAACAAAAGACATTCAGGGCCTAATTGCTGATTGGATAAACTCATCTGACTGATTGAATGGTGGATCAGTTTTAAGCAATTTCTGCAGACAGTTGAATGCAGCCTGTGGGACAAGATCTCAAGTGCGCACTGGAGGAACTGTGACATGCTCTGACAGCAAATGCACTTGCAGTTCCATTTCTTGCTTCTCACTGTGCAAAGGGCAATGTCTTGCACCAGGCCTTACACAAATGTAATGCATTCTTTTAGTTGAATTAAGTCAACTGTTGACATGTAAAATTGCTCAAACCAGATAATTTAAAGCTTGAAGAAGTGCATTTGACCAAATAAATCAAAAAGCTGTCCATTTACAAACACTAATCCTTGGAACTCAATGTGTTTATGTAGATTTCTCCATGCTCAGAGCAGTGCTGAAATAAAAATTCAGCTTGATTCACCTGGTATTATTATTCCAATTCCATTTTGTGTGGATTCCATCTGTTTACAGTGAAAAACAAAACAGATGCTCTACTGAACAGCATCAGCAAACAGTAGTGGTTTCATACATTACACTCTCAGTGCTGTTTACATAAGAGAAATATATAGGGCAGCTGGGGCGGTCAGATTGAAAACATAATTCAGTTGAGGATTTTGCTGCTGTCGTGAACCTTAGGAGAGTTCAGCCCCTGAATACCATCTCATCCTGAATTACAGCCTCACTAGCTCAGTGAATTGCATGCATTGTCATTCCTGACGCAGAAATGCAGGTCTACCGACTAAAGAAGAGAGAAGCTTCTGTGAAAAGAGCTAAAAAATTTACCTACTTGTCACCAGCAAGGAAAATTATTGCAGTCAGATAAGCAAATTTTCACTGAGAGATTTACGTAGATATCAAGGTAAAAGGGACCTATGATCCTGAATTTCATTGGTCTAAGAACACGTGGTCCTTCCTATGGCTCCTAATGTCCTAGAATTATGAATACAATAAATTATTAAAATACATCAATTCAGATTTCAATCACATTAATGCACATTCAATCAGTCTTTGATTAATAACAGTACATGAAATGAAATGCAAATGACCAGAAACAGCATTCATCATAATTAGCAAACTTTCAAAAATACCTCCAGAAATTCAGCTAATTCTGATCTGTTCATTCAGCTAACAAAAAAAAAAAAAAAAAATATATATATATATATATATATATTTTTTTTTTTTTTTTGCTTTTTGGAGACAGGGTCTCACTTTGTAGTTCAGGCTGGCCCTGAGCTCACTATGGTACCCAGGCAAGCCTCAAACTCACAGCAATCCTCCTGTCTCTGCCTGCCGAGTGCTGGGATTACAGGCGTGAGCCACCACGTCCGCCATTGTGGTATTCGGTGTTGATTGTTGGTGGGCGTGTCTCTCCACGCCCAGCATTATATGTGGTTACCGGGGATCGAACTCAGGACCTTGCGCTTGCGAGGCAGGCGCCGGAACCACTGAGCTAACCCTCTGGCCCTATACATTTTTTTGAGACAGGGTTTCACTTTGTAGTTCAGGCTGGCCCTGAACTCAATATGTAGCCCAGGCAAGCCTCAAACTCACAGCAATCCTCCTGCCACTGCCTCCCAAGTGCTGGGATGATGGGTAAACCACCAAAAAGTAGTTTTTTTTTTTTTTTGAGGTCTATCACGTAGCAGTCACAGGGCAGAGCAGCTTACTAAGGGTTGTAAGATGCTACCTAGACCGACTGTCACCACAGAGACATGTTTTAGTTTAAATCACCAGAGAGAAGAAGGAGAGGTTAGACCCCAATGCACCCCATCCGTAGCAGGCTATGACCTTAGCGCAACTTGACATCAGCCCCAGGGAGGATTCCTGGGTCTATTTCTCCTTAATGTTAAATCCTGGGAGTGGTCTCCTTTGATTAGGTGTGTCGCAGCTACCCTTTCCTCAGAGAGGACAATTAGAGTAACAGCCTAGCAATACAGGAGCAAGAGGAGGAGCCAGACCAAGGCTTCACTCACTTACAGCTGTCCTCTGGCTTCTGTTTGATTAGAAAGAATCATCCTGCAAGAGGCTGGAGACAAGAGCCCGAGGAAAAGGGCTCAGTAAGTGGGAAACAGAACAGCCTCACAAAGCACAACAGAGAGACTAAAGATGAAGCAGTTCAAAGAGAAGGAAGCTTTTAGGCCTGGGTTTCTTGTGGGCCCAGCAGTGCTGGAGGCTACTCTAGCCTCAGCATGTGTGAGGCTGGAATCTAAGGTAAACAGAAGTACAGAGACACGGGCAAAGTCAGAGGGAGAGAGCTTCCCATGGGCTGCTGTGAGACCTGCTGAGAAAGCATCCCCAGGAAAAGGGCTTAAAGAAGGACAACTCCTGTCCTCATACACGACTTAACTGAATGGAGTACATAGGGACAGTGCCTCCATGAGGAAGGAAGTTCTCAGCTTGCAAAGCTAGATGTTCGACTTGGAGCATGGAGCACATCACATCTTGCAAATAACTGGATTTGCAAATTTCATTAGTTTGTTTTCTCTTTGAGCAAATAACCAACTTCCTACTTTTGCACTACAGTACTTTGCCGAGCTAGTGAAGTTGTACTAAAACTTTAGTGCTCTACATAGAGGCGCATCCCAGAGAGCACTTGCGTCAGACAGGGAAAGGTAAGCCACGCGGGGCAGCAGCAACAGACACAGTTTCTTTCTCCCTTGTGCTGTGTGTCCATTCCAGGGGGCTGGCATTGGGTCTCAGTCTTTTTTCTTCACCCCTCTGTTGACCCTTCTCAACTCATGCTCCCCTGATGGAAAAGCCTGAGAAAGGAAATGGGGACAAGTACAGGTGCCCCTGACAGCTTCTGCTAAAAGGCGCTACTGCTGCTT
The DNA here is from genome assembly GCA_004025085.1 of Thryonomys swinderianus. Taxonomy (NCBI): domain Eukaryota; kingdom Metazoa; phylum Chordata; class Mammalia; order Rodentia; family Thryonomyidae; genus Thryonomys; species Thryonomys swinderianus. The sequence continues at coordinate 114,344 of PVIC010000542.1, read as the reverse complement.
TCATTGCCATGTGACTGGCGAATCCTAGGCAGTGCCTGAGGCCTACCGAGTGTGCCAGTGCTCTGGAACGGAGGACGGAAGACTGGTGGGTTCCACAGTCGGGAACTCCTGCTCCCACCAGCTAAACTGCGAGCGCTGAATAGGTCACAGTCACACAAGTGTGTTGGCTCTCAGAACTGCTTTTCGATAGCGTGAATCAGAGTATGGTAATATCTTGGGTCCTCTGTGGAATTTTGGTGTCTATTAAAGGCGTAGGGACCAAAGAGACTCAGTTCCTGAATTGTTTGGGATTTTATGGGCCATTGTATTGTTATGGAAAATCGTCAGTGCTCCATTTCATGGAAGTACCTATTGACTGAACCACATAAACAAGAGATGGTGAAGCCTAACTGTGGCAGCTCAGAGGCGAGGAGCATGGGGCTTGGAACATGTGGACCTCAGGCCCCCGGGAGAGGGCAAACAGCTTTCAAGAGAATTTCTCAGCAGGCTGAGTGTTTGGAAGAACAGGGCGGGACCCCCAAGAAGCTGTCCCTCAGTTTACCTGGACAGTGTGCTGCAGAGGTTACAAAGTGAGGAGCAGCAGGAACATGTGTGGGCTGTCAGGACACTCCAGAGGCACTACCCCAGCCCTGCACCAGAAGCCAGTGAGTCTTTGGAGACTTTATTGAGAAGGAATGAGGTGAATAAAATATAAGGGGGACAGCTCTCTAGTCTCAGCTCCCAGCACAGGTGCCCTGCAGATGTTTGGAGACATCAGTTGGATGTACAGAGCGCGTGAGTCTTATAAGACTAGACGCAGACAGAAGGGGTCCCCAGCTATGGGTCCACATGGAGAAAATATGGCTGGGTGTGAGGTGTTTCTCACCCACCCACTGAACCTGATGGCGCTGGGGAAAGAGCTGCAGTGGCAGAAGCAGGTACCAGGACACTATCCTTGGCACACATACCTGGCTGCCTCCAAGCTGAAGGATGACACCTGCTTTCCCTCAACATAGCCCGGAAACAGATTCTACTTGAATAAACAAGAGGAGTTGCTCCGAATCTTCTGTAACAGCCTTGGGTTGTTGTTAAATAACTTGAAATTGTAGAGTGGGTCATGCATCTTTTATTTGGAGAGCATTTTCCCCTTAATAATTTTTGCTCTCAGCTTTTGGCAATCTTTGCAGTTCCTCATATTTATTTTTGCCCTTGTTCTCAGCCCACAGATGTTGTCATCACTGAGTTAAACCCCCAGTCTAGAAATTTGGGCCAAAATTATGGTTTCTCTTTTCACTTTTTTAATGTAGCTTCAGAACTGTTTATTATTTCAACGTCTCTTGCTAAGACACCAAGAGTTTGGGGAAAAAAATAGCCCTTAAATCAAATCAGCTTTAAAGTAGGTCAGTTTCACTGCTACTGTAATTGTGTCTGACATTTTGCTTTAAACAAAGTCACACATTACTAACAACTTAAATAAACCTTGCTCTTTCGAGATGGGATTGAAAAATGGACTTGTCCAATTGTATGGGTGACATTTGGTTTGCAAGCTGGACCTGTAACAGAAAGAGGAGGGGAAGGAACTTATAAAAACAGAGTGCTGATCTCTCCCTACAGCTGGTAGAATGGGTTTCCTCTCACTCAGCTGTGTGATGGTGCTGGGATCTCTGTAGCCAGAGAACTTCCTGCTCCGATCAAACCCACTGTTTCATTCTTCTTCAGAGTTTATTTCCCTCCACCAATTAATTGCTTATCAGTTAATGGTCCCAAGTATTCTTTTTCAAATAGACTAAACCTGATATATTTTGAGATGTCTTGAATATCTCTCTATATCCTCACAGATAGATGTAAAAGTCTTTGGTCAGACATTATCATTTCGTTTTTGTCTAAGGAAGGGAGTGTCATATCCATTTTCTGACGTTTGGGGGGCACCTGAACAAAAGTTGTGTTCTCTTACTCTTCCTGTCTTCCACTTCACCTGGGGCCAAACACTTGCACATTTGTAGACACTTTTCCTTTAAATATCTGCATGAGTTTGTTTAAAAATGCATCCTGACTGATATTGTTTAACACATTCTAAACCCTGAATTTATATAATTTAAAATGTTTGCTTTTAATTTTTCTTTGCTGTTTGTATATCCCTCCTGTTTACTCTGGACTCTCCACTCACAGAGTATTTATTCAGATGATTGTTCTCTTCTCCCTGTCGTCTTGGTGTACCTGTCTTGACATCTTTTACTCTGCCTTCTCAAGTGTATTTATAACGTGACTGACTTGATTATTCAAAATTACACTATATACAGCTCCAAGCACTTTAGTTCTTTTGTTTTTACTTGTTTGTTTGGGCAGTAAATTCAATTGGTCCAATTACAAATTCAGATATGTTGCTGGACAAGGGGTGTATTCACTCTGCTCTTATTATTTTATTTGCATTGAATATTTTTTAGAGTTCCCTCCCTCCATGATCCTATGCTTCTCTTAACAGAAGTCACACGTGTTCTGCAACTACTGAAGGGCATCCTGGAGTCTCCTTGCTCTGTCCCTTGATCTTTGGCACATGTGTTAAAAAAATTTGTTTGCTCACTCTTAACTCATCCTCAAGCAGAAACAGATGTGGGAAGAATCTGTATTTAAATAATAGGGTCAGAGGATGAGCTCAGGACCTCTCTAGCTGCATGCAGCCTGCCCTTTTCTCTCTGTTGGTCCCACTCACTGGCCTTTACTGGCCCCTTCCTCTTCTGGGTAGAGTCTCATGTTTGCCCCACTTTTTGGTTCCGTATCTCCTTGAGCCAAAGTTAAAATCTTATATTAAAAACCACGTTTCCAAGTGAAATACTAGTACTACTTATCTTTTTATTTTATATGGTGCTATGTAGTTTAGGGGACTCCATTGTCCAGAAGGCATAGCAGTATGATAAGCTAATGTGATAAGCTTGACTTTCATATAGTTTTGAATTCTGAGATGTTTAGTTCCCACCTAAACTCCATAAACAGTGTTGGGAATAGTGTTGCTCACAGTGATTTTGATGGTGTTGGTGCTGTGATTGTGTTGCTGGTGGTGCTGGGGATGATGGTACTGAAGGTGGTGCTGGCATTGGGGTGACAGTAATTTTGCTGATGGTGATGGTATTTCTGAAGATACTGGTGATGGTGTTGGTGATGGTGATGGTGCTGGTGATTCTAATGGTTATGATGATGGCATGGTCGTGGGGTGGTACTCAGCATTTAGGTCTCACCCATCTCCCAGGGCAGCATCCAAGAGCTGAAAAAGGTGGCTGCCTAAAACCCGATAAATGGATTTCTCGAGGAAAATAGGTTCACTCTTTAGCTATATATACTACTGTTTGCAAGTGCCCCACAACCAATAAAAGCTATGATTACCTATTAATTGCTTTGCATTTTGAACCTTATATTATTGACTTTTCTTTGCTTATGCCCCTCTTCTACTCTCTAACTCTCCAAAAAATTTTCTCTTGATCTTGTTCCAGGAATCGTAATGGGTCTTCCAAGAAGTGAATTTGTTTTTATTTTTATATATTTATATTTTAATATATTTATCATCATATATTATATATTTATATATTATATAATTAGTTATACATAATATATATTTACACATATTTATATATTATATAATCATATATTATATATATTATTTTATATATTTTAATATATTATATATTTTTATATTTATATTTATATTTATATATTTTTTGAGACAGGGCCTCGCTTTGTAGTTCAGGCTGGCTCTGAGCTCACTATGGTGCCCAGGCAAGCTGCCGCGAACTCAGCAATCCTCCTGTCTCTACCTCCCGAGTGCTGGGATTACAGGCGTGAGCCACCACGTCCGGCATTGTGGTATGCGGTGTTGATTGTTGGTGGGCGTGAGTCTCCACACCCAGCATTATATGTGGTTACCAGGGATCAAACTCAGGACCTTGCGCTTGGGAGGCAGGCGCCGGAACCACTGAGCTAACCCTCCGGCCCTATATATTTTGTTTTTATGTTTTTATTTGTATACGTACTCAAGGTCAGCCACTGGTATATGGTTCTTGTTGGAAGTTCAGAGCTCAGTCTCAGCCATTCCTTGTCTCCGAGTGCAGAAATTTTCACTTGCTTCTTCTTTTCTGGGTTCCCTACCTTGCTCTACTTTCATCACACCCTCTTTATTCTTTTTAAAGTCCATGTCTTGTTTCTTTAAACTATTTTTATTTTATGACTTTGCAGGACATGCAGTTTGAAATCATCTTGGGAAGTGGGTACATGTATACACTACAGCTTGTTTCTCTTTTAATCCATTTCTCCAATTCCTAACCAATGCCTCAAATTTGTCATTTTTTATGCCTGAATTTTATATATATGTACATGTTTGCAATTCATCTAGTCATTTTTTATGCCTGAATTGGTACATGTTTGCAATTCATCTAGTTTACAGTCATCTTGCATGTATTTGGTAGCTTGTTTTTTAAAAATTCTCTTCCCCTGCTATCCCTTCCTCTGGTTCCCCTGTCCCCTTCATCATACTTGTTGATATTATTAGTCTTAGCTAACATGGCATATAGTGTTACATTAATTGAGGTTATTTCTTGTACATAGCTTAACTTTATTCCTCTCATTTGCTGTGCCTTTCCTGCTTGCCCTTTATCCTAGTTCCCTTGGACCACTTTTCTATTGCAAGAGATCTATCCCCTTGTCCCTTTCTCTCAATCCTACATCATTTCCTTTGTATGTTGCCTCGCTCAAACTTGTGTGTTTGGTTTATTTCACTCAACATATTTTCCAGGTACATCCACATTCCTACAAATCTTTCAAATGTGTCATTCTTTATAGCTGAGTAATATTTCATTATATATAAAATAGCACATTTTCTTTATTCAGTTATCTGTTGATGAGTATATAGGCTGCTTTCAGAATTGAGCTTTTATGAACTGTGCTGCTGTAAACATTGGTATGCATGTATTGTAGAAGTATGATGACTTAAGCTCTTTGGGGGAGATACCTAGCAGGAGGAAAAACTAGGTCATATGGGAATTTATAATTTCAGTTTCTGAGAAATCTTCATGCAGATTTCTATAATGGTTGTACGACTGGCATTTCCCCCATCAGTGTAGGAGTGTTCTTTTCACTATAGCCTTGCCAGCATTTTTATTGTTTGATTTCTTAATGAGTGTCATTCCTTCCAGAGTAAGATGGAATTTTAGTGTTGTTTTAATTTGCAGTTCTCTAATGGTCAAAGAAACTGAACATTTTTTTTCATATATTTGTTGATCATTTATATTCTTTCCTTTATGAAGTGTCTTTTCATTTCTGTTGTTCATTTCTTGACTGGGTATTTAATTTTAGATGGTTTAAATTTTTTGAGTTCTTCGTATATTCTAGATATTAGTCCTTTGTTTGAGGAGTAGCTGGCAACTTTTTTCCCATCATGTAGGTTGTCTCTTTACTGATTGATTCTTCTTTAAGAAGCTTTTAGTGTGCTAGAATCCCACTTGTTGATTCTTGCTGTTATTTCTTGTGCAACTGAGAGTCTGTTAAAACAAATTCCTTTCCTACATCCGTGTCTTCAAATGTTTCATTGACATTATCATCCAGTAGATTTAATCTTTCTTTTTTAATGTTTACTCTTTGATCCATTTTGATTTTAATTTAGTATACAGTGGGAAATATCTTGTGCAAAAAGATAAGCAGTTTTTTTCTGGCATCATTTGTTGAGCAGGGTATCTTTTCTTCAACATGTGCTTATGGTCTTTTTGTCAAAGATCAAGTAAATGAATGTATCTGGGATGTTTCTGTATCCTCTATTCTGTCTCACTGATCTGTGTGTCTGTTTTTCAGTACCATGCCATTTTTATCGCTATTGCTTTGAAGCATAGCTTGAAGCCAGGTATTATGATGCTCCCTGCTTTGCTCTTGTTGCCCAAAATTGCTTTTACGATTCTGGGTCTCTTCTGGTTCCATGTGAATTTTAGGACTGTTTTCTTTGGTTCTATGGAGAACACTGTTATCTTGATCGGCATGCATTGAATCTGTGTGACAGTTCTGGGAGAACGGCCATTTTGACAATATTAGTTTGCCTATCGTGATCAGGGGACATCTATTTCCTGATATCCTCTTTAGTTTCCTTTTCAGAATACTGTAGTTTTCTTTGTAGAAGTTAATCCCTAGGTGTTTCCTTGTTCCTGAAGCCACCATGAATGCTATTGTTGTCACAATTTTCTTCTCAATGAGTTCATTATTGGTGTATATAAATGCTAATGACTTTTGTGTGTTGATCTTGTATCCTGCTATGTTGCTGAAGCTGGTTATTAATTTTAAGAGTTTTTTTTTTTTTGCTTTTTGGAGACAGGGTCTTGCTTTGTAGTTCAGGCTGGCCCTGAGCTCACTATGATGCCCAGGCAAGCCGCTGCAAACTCAGCAATCCTCCCGTCTCTGCCTCCCGAGTGCTGGGATTACAGGCGTGAGCCACCACGCCCAGCGTTATATGTGGTAACCGGGGATCGAACTCAGGTCCTTACGCTTGCGAGGCAGGCGCCGGAAACACTGAGCTAACCCTCCGGCCCCTTTAAGAGTTTTTTGATGTGGTTCTTTGGGTCTTCTTGTAGAGTATCTTGTCATCTGCAAATAATTATGTATTATAAGCTTCTCTACACTCGTCTTGGAAAACATAAAGACTAAATAATACAAAGAAGAAGTCTCAGAGACAGAATATAAGGAAAGGGACAGATCATAAGTAAGCTGTCATTGTTTCCAAAAAGAAAAATTTTGCACAAGCTTTCTTGTTCTCATCTCTTTTTTTTGTTTGGAAATGGCAGTACTTAACACATAAATCTTACTGTTTCATATCGATTTTTTTCTTCACCATTTATTTTTTTTCCCTGCAAAAATAATAGCACTAGTGCTGTGTTTCTAATTGTTGTGAAAATTCAGGGATCTGCTGGGCCAGCGTGAATGTCCAAGGGGCACCTGGGCTCTGGAAGGAACTGTGGGCTGGCCAGCTCTTCCAGGCCTTTTCTGCAAGCCCACAGCAGGCTCATATTTTCTAATTACTTGCACTTCCACTGTGGCAACTAGAAGTAATTTAGCTTAGATCAGGCCAGTGGTAGCTAAGAAATCATTCCACTAGGAAAGTTTACCTGACTGATGCAAAGTAAACACAGTTTTGTCTAACCTCATCCTAGCCAGTTTGATTTCATGCTTCCTTTTTATTGTGAAAACTGCTTTGCTGGAAGTAAATACCATACATTTTTGAAATTTCACATAGAAAACTAACAAAAATTCAGGATATGATAGTTTTGGTAAAACATAATATTTTTTTCTCAGTGTAGCTTGCTTTTGAAGTTCTTCAGTGCTCTTGGACACGTGAACACAGACTTATTTTTCTATGTATCTCAGGCCCAGTCTTGGAAGTCACAAGGTTCTGACTACTTCTGGAGTTTAGTTGGATTTAGACAGAGTACAGGAGTTTGAAAAGTCACTCTGACAAATCATGCGGGGGACAGATGGGAAGTGTTGTCAGCCAGGAGGGTGGGAGTTGCTGGCATTGCTCCAGAGACAGATGTGAAGTAAAGAGAAAGAAACTTCAAACTTTCTGTGTGGAAAATTTCAGACATATTACAAAAGTAGACAGAATTATAATAAACATTGTGTACCTATCAGAATTTTGAACTATGAATTTGTGGCTGATTTTGTTTCATTTCTGCTCAACTTATTATTTCTTCCTTGGCCCAATGGATTATTTCGAAGCAAACTCTAAGATGTTCCCTTTCATCAAGAAGTCGTTAGCAGGTAGACCTGGGTCACTTGCTTTGAATTTTCTGGTCTTGGCCCAGTTTCTTTATGACCATAGTAGTGGGGTTCTCACCTTCTACAGTCAGCTCAGAGTCATGAGGTTTGTCCTGTAAGGATTTTTGAAAACAGTACCTGTTTCCCAGGAAGCAAAATCCTGCCATTTATTGTCTAAGCTTAAAAGTGTTTGTTGTGATCATTTGCATCTCTCGAATGACCAGTGATGTTGAACATTTCTTCATATGTTTCTTGGCTGCTTTGACTTATGCCTCTGAGAAGTGTCTGTTCATTTCAGATGCCCATTTTTGAATTGGGTCTTTAAACCTGGGGAGGCTGATCTGTTTGAGTTCTTTATATATTGTCGATAATAGCCCTTTGTCTGATACACAGCTAGTATAAGATTTTTTCCCATATTGTTGGTTGTCTTCTAGCAGTGCCAGCGACTTCTTTGGCTGTGCAGAAGCTTTTCAGTAGAATGAGATCCTATTTGTTGATTCTTTCTGCTAGTTCTTGTGCTATAGTGGTATGTCTCTGCCTAAGCCAATGTCTCCAAGAGTTTTACCTAGCCTGTTGTGAGAATTGCAAATCTCTATAGAGGGTTAAGAAATTCAGGGGACCTATTTGTCTTTCAAAGATGTTTAACCTATGCAACCCTCACTGTTTGTACCAGTGAATGGGTTTGTTGGTGGCTTGATATGTCAGGTCATGAATTCCTGTGTTATTCATTCTATGAATAAGTTATTTTTAAAGAAACATACATTTAAAAATATTTAATTTAATTTATTTTTGGTACCTGGGATCAAGCTCAAAGCCTTGTGGTTGTGAGGCAGTGAGGTGCCACTGAACTAAACTCCCGGTCTGCTGAGTGAGTTATTGAATATCTGTTCCATTCCAGGAAGAGTAGTGAATGGGACCAGCAGGGTCCCTGCTTCCATTGGCTTCTGGTCTGGTGGTAAAATTGTGGACTGTGGCTATTAGAGAGACATGAAGCTTCCACAGGCCCTGCACCAGCAGGAGGCACCCGAAGTAAGTGCTGTGGTCAGAGCTGCTACCGCACTGGCCTGGGCCTTGGATGGCCTTCCCGTTCTGGTTCTGTCTCTGTCAGATGTGAGACCCCAACAGCAGTGAATTCCAGCCAGGGACATTAGGGTCTATTCCGTCTCACCTCTGCAGCCCTGCAAGTATTTGGCCAGGACTCTGGCCAGATGTAAGCTGCACTACTAACCTGTAACAAGTCCAGCCCACACTGGGACACCCCCTCACCTCCATGGAGAGGGGGCGATGCTTTTGGTCCATTCTCAGGCCTCTGTCCAGGGTTCCCACAGCCCTGTGAGAACTCTATTGTCCTCCATGTCACCAGGGCTGGGGGTGGGGTGGGGGTAGGGCCAGAGTCCCTCTGCAGGGACCCACTCTCATTTAGGGATTCTTTTTTTCTCCCATTGAGTTTCCTTCTCCACTTCCTTCCATTTAGGAAACACTGAGTCTGGCAGCAAAGGACAAAAACCTGGTTCTCACAGATAAAAATATCTTCTCTAATCTATTGTTTTATTTGCCTGTACCCCAGCTTTGGAAACTCAGTCACCTCTATTGTTTCTGTGTGAACTGCTGCTGTGTCGTCCATTTCCGGACTGATGTGACAAGCCCACACTGCTTTCACGGGGGGGGGGGGGGAGGTATGCAAGCAGGAGCCAGGAGGGAGAAACTGATCTATAAGAATGTTCATGCGATGACTGTCTGCACCCCAGAGTCTCACCATAGGATCTGGAGGAAGAGTGTGAAATAAGTCCCACATGCCCTCATATTTGCCTCACAGTTCAGGGTATGCGCTGGGTCTGTGGTAACTTCACAGATGAAACAGAATTTCCTGCCCCCATTGGTATGATCAGGCAGATAGAATACATATTATACATATATGCACAGTGTCGAATAATCTGGTGGAAATAGAGCCATATGCAGACTTTGTGGTTTAGTTCATGCAGCCATGTTGATGCTGTCATGGTTCCTGTCTTACATATAGAGAAACAGTGGTATAGAGAAATTAAATAATTGCTGACTCCACAACCAAAAAATAATAAAGGCAAGAGCCCCCCCACCCCCGCCAGGACTCAGAGCCTGTGGTGGGTGTGAGGCTGGAGCTCAGAAGCACCCATGAAGCCTGTGCTTGACAGAGATGTCAGTTCTGGGGCCCAATAAAGGGAGGGAAGTAGGCGTAAGGCTGACAAGTGCCTGTCTGGGAGCAGCTGGAGCTTCAGGTTCCCCTGGAAGGCGGCTGGGAAGGCCCATGCTGATGGGCCTTACCGGGCAGGTGGCCTGGCAGCATCTGTGGGTGGCACCACTCTATGGTGTGGTGTGCTGGGGATGGTGCAGTCCCTGGGTAAACTGTCCTGGAACTGTGTGCACAGTTGTCACCGTGAAAACAGAACCTGCTCTTCACTCAGGCTGGTCCCAGAAGCCACTGAGGGTACCAGCATTTGAGGTTCTCATGCTCTGCATGCAGGTCAGGATACTATCTGTGTGTAACTTACCCAGTTCCCCTAGATACTTTAAGTCACCTTTAGGCTGTTTATAACATCTAATGCATTTAAAATGTCATGTAGATATTTGGGGTGTGATGAGAAGAAAACAATCTGCCCTATTCTTTTGTTTTTGTTTTTGTTTTTTGTTTTTGAGACAGGGTCTTGCTTTGTAGTTCAGGCTGGCCCTGAGCTCACTATGTAGCCCAGGCAAGCCTCAAACTCAGCAATCCTCCTGTCTCTGCCTCTTGAGTGCTGGGATTACAGGCGTGAGCCACCACGCCCGGCACTGTGGTATGTGGTATTGATGGCTGGTGGGCGTGAGTCACCACACCCAGCATTGTATGTTTACCAGGATCGAACTCAGGGCCTTGCACTTGTGAGGCAGGTGCTGGAACTACTGAGCCAAATCGGCCCAATCTGCCCTATTCTTGAAGCTCTTATGTACCTGGAATATTGAAATGAGGCCTATCAATAGAGTGGACCCTGTGTATTCAGGTGACAGTCAATCATCTATTACTTTAAACCAAAAATCAGACATGACAGAGCCTAGCCAGGAAGCTGCATTGGAAGCAGAGACAGGTTAACAGTGTGGCCTCTCAGGCCAAAGCAGTTCACCAAGTGGCGAATGCAAAATAAAAGTTCCTGAAGGAAATGGAAAGTGTGTGTCAGTGAATACAAATGACAAGAAAGCAAAACACCTTTTTTGCCAATATGGAGAAGTTCAGTAGTCTGAATAGAAGATCCTTAAGCCAAGGCCTTGTGCAGAGAAAGGGCTTTGCTCTCTGAGTCCCAGGAAGGCAGAAGATGAAGTTAAAGCTAGCAGACATTAGCTCATGAACTCTAAGGAAAGGACCCGTCTCCATAACAAAACTGCAAGGTGAAGCCAGGTGTGGTAGAGCATGCCTATAATCTCTGGGAGGCTGAGTCAGGAGTATCATAAATTTAAGCCCAACCTGGGCAACTTAGTGACTTATTAAGAGCATGAATAATGCACATTATTCAGAATAAAGTGTCTATTTTTGACATTCTAATTTGCATATATGTGTACATTTATGAATCTTAATTCACAGCTAAGCTTCTAAAGGGAACAGTTTCCTGTCAACAGTATTTTAATACATTCAAGCAAGTTCTTTCCCTTCAACAGAAGCAGAACGAATGTCTTTGCTGTGGCCTTTTGTGATTCAGATAGTCAAAGGCAATAACAATTTCCCTTCGAAGACACAGAAAATGCTTATACTTTATCTCAATTTTCAGCACTTCACTGGGAAGGACTTAAATAATTATGATGATAAGAAAACCACCCGTCTGTAGTTCATGCCAAAAATCCTCCTGGAGACCACTTGGAAGCCTTGAGGAAGGACTTATTCCTTCCTTCCGTTAAGTAATAATAATTTTTGTGAGCTGAAACAGCACTTTTGTTCCATGGAGCTCAAATGTAAAACAGTAAAACATGTCTGTCTCTACTCAGAGGCACCAGGGACGTTTGGCTGGTGACCATGGCCAGCAGTGACTGTCCTTTAGATCTGGAAAGAAATGGTTCTCTTCTCACTCAACAGCTCTGCCCCAAGTTTGGGACCCCTTGTCAGGGCAGGCGAGAGCTTTGTCATATGCCTTCCTCCATCACAGACAGATACAGACTCACTCTGTCTCCATGTCTTCTGGCCAGTGTCCAGACTCCTCCAGAGACTCATGTGGTCATAGGTAGCGCTTTTTGGAGGTGGCAATAGTGTTTGATGCTGGGATCAAGGGTGTGTGATTACCAAATCAGTCCACTGATTGGTGTGGCATCATTCCAGGAGTGGATAATGGACAGGCCTCCCCTGGATGTGAGTGCCACTTGCCCTAAGGGTATGTGGCCCGAGGGACAGAATGTAAGGGACAGAAAGAAGCTGCTGTACTGTCTGGTAATATCTTACCCAGAGTCAGGTCACTTGCTGCTTGCTGCCTTCTGCCTGCCCTGCTTTGCCATGAACTGTTTCTCTTCTGCCAACCACATTGGTGGGAGCCAGCTGACTATGAACCAAAGGCTCTACAAACTATGGGCTACAGCAAACCTATCTCCTTTAACTTTGGGTGTTGAGTATTTTTTCTCAGCAATGAGAAAAAGAACTAAGACAGCCAGTGTCCCAGGATATAGTAGAAAGCTTCAGAGGAGAGAGCTGGTGAATAAATGGTACTGGGTAGGAGCCAGGGCCCAGGACAGAGTCCTGCTGTCACCTGAAGCCACAACTCCTAAGGTGTGCACAAGGGTTTGAGAATCGAGCCTAATGTGATTGGTATCCAAGTTGGTATTCTTCCATGCTTAGTGTCTTAATAAAAATGTAGTTTTTAAATCATGCTTTGTTATTTCAAGACTTTTGCTGATGGGGTATGGCTTTAGGATCTGATGTGACCTATGGAGACAGACATTCTCATCCATGACTATGGCACAGTGCAGACACATCACTTTCCTCTTAGTGGTGCATCTGTCATGTGTCCACTCCCTAAGAGCTGTGGTGAACCTGTCTAGTGCTGCAAAGGTGGAGGGCCCACTGGGAAGTAAATTCAGTAAGCGGGAAAGGTAGATGAAAGAGAGACAGAGCAGTGTCTCAGGATATTCTAGGAAACCTCGATCTCCTGGAAATATACATATACATTACACATATATTTCATAAAACATTCCTTGGAAGCAATTCAAAATAGTAGAGATAGCCCCTTCCAGCTTTCCCTAAATATTTGCTGCTTGTCTGGATATGGGTTTTGATGATGGAACTGTATGTAAAATGGTCAGGAGACCCACTTCTTCTAGTAGCTGTGAAGACACACTTCTATAGGTGGCCTGCAGGCCCAGATGGGGGCTGGACAAGTCATCTCACTGGGCCAGGGTGGTGCTGTCACAGTTAAAAACCTCCCCATTATGGGGCTAGTGGTGCATACCTGTAATCCAGCACTCTGAGGCTGGGATGGTGAGTTGGAGCCCTGCGGGGCAGCGGGGCGACTTAGTGAGACCGTCATACATAAGAAATAAGAAAAGAGCCAAGATGTTGCCCTCTGTGGAGGCACTGGGCTCAGTCCTCAGAACTGCTGCAACAAAACAAAAGCAGGATTATCCATCCATCACAGATCTAAACGTGAGTTTCAGGTAAACAACACAATTGTAAGTAAAGGATGTCTCGTGCAATGTCCGGGTCATCCTTATATTATAGCAGTATTCATTGTTGACCCAAAGTTCAAACATAACTGGATCTCTTTACAACCCTATCCATGATTGTTTCACATGAGCGAAACATTAAGCAAACACTGTGGACAGGCCCTGAGCTGGGTTCCCAGGACTGAAACAAATAATAAGCAAAACGGAAGGCACAGTGAGTTTGCTGTGGCTTCACCCGGGGTTGGGCCCTGGGAGCCACCTCACTCCCAGGAGGGCACACTTGCTCTGTCTGGGCCCCGGGCATGCCTCACCCCACGTGTCGCTAGCTCAGGGGTGTGAGCGTCCGAAAGCATGAAGGGCGGAAGACAAAAATACAGGATCCGGGATTTCACCATTGTTCTCAGAGTCACATGGGAGAATGAGGCTGTGGTGACAACAGAACTGCTCAGTAGCGTCGGATCAGGTGACTGGCTGGTTGATTTGTGCTGTTATTTCATTCAGCACTGTGGAGGCTCCATGCGAATGACAAACTCTGCTCATTGTCCATGTTGGAGAGAAAGTATCGCATAGGGAATTACAAGCAAGGTGCCGGTTGTTGGCAGGGTTGCCAAACGTTCCAGAGCTTTCAATGATTATAAGCACTGTGTTATGGTATGCGTGCCACAGGTTTCCCGCCGCCTCTGGCCTAGAGAAAAAGCCCTGGGGCTGCTGAGTGGGGCGGAGCTGTGAGAGTGGCTGGAGACAGCATGGAGGAAGACAGCGAGGGCCAGAGAGTGCTGCTGCCCCTCTAAAACACAGCGAATCCGAGATGCACTGAGATCTCAGGCAGAAACAAATTTGACATCAAAATGCAGTGCTGTGCTGAGCCATGATGGATCCTGGTGGAAAGAAAAGGTACTAGTGATCCTGTCTTTAAACCTCGGTATTTTGCTGTATAGGATTTTGATTTTTCAAACATTTGCATTAAAATGTTCACCTCCCCATTGTGTGTGGCAAGTTCCTCACTCCCGAACCTCCTTAAGGAACAGGGTCCTAGGGCCATTGGGGGGGCACCTCCCCCCATTCTCTGCTGCCTGCCAGGGGCAGTGAGCCGGCTCTAGGGAGCTGTAGGGCAGCAGGCTGAGTCAGCCCTGGACTCCTCCTGCGAGCATGGGTTCACTCATCTTTTCAGCAGGTGCCTGCATGTCCTGGGCATCAGCCAGTGGGCTGTGTGTTTGGGCCAGGCGGGCGGCATCACAGGGTGCCTGCGCCATCACTTTCCCTCGCAGAGCCAGGGCTGGGCTTTGGTCACCTCTCTCAGCCCCCAGGCTCAGTGTCTCACTTCTGTCCCTGTCAGCGCTTGGCTGGCAGAAGCAGGGAGAACACAGCTTTTATAGACACCAGGACAACTTGCCACTCTGGGCAGAAGCTGGTATCCGGCCTGGTGAGTCTGCGCACCCGTCCTTGTGACTGGCTTCTGATGGGGTACCAGGAGGCAGCCTGCAGCCTAGTCACCTTGGCTGAAGTCGCAGTTAGCTGGCAGGAGTCAGGGCGAGCTCCGTGTGCTGTCGTGGCTGGGCCGGAGGCCTGCTCCGCGGACACCGTTGGTGGCGTCTCCAGTACTGGCGGCTCCAATGTACCCCATTGTGTGCACACAGCTGAGCAGCACGTGGGGAGACAGATTTGGATCCTCGGCCCCCGGGCCTGCTTTCCCTCTGCAGCAGGAGAGCAGGAGCGGAAGAGGGAGGAGGGAGGAGGGAGTGAGGGGTGCAGGGCTGGATGCCCCAGGAGGATGGGCTTGTCCTACGTCCAGAATCTGAGAGAGGGATGGAAAGAAGGTGTCTCCCTCCTGAGACCGGGGACACATGTTCTCTGATTCAAAGGGCAGAGCCGCACGGTTGCTCATGTGTTATTCATGAGCCAGCCCACTTGTAGGTTTGAGGGACAGTTATTTATAGCACATAATCCTTTTTACAAAATGACACTACTCAGGCTGCAGGGTGAATTACATTTAAGCCAAGTGTCCTGAGCCAGACAGAACCCCATTGGGGATTCAGAACATGTAGAACGTGCTTGAAAATGAGTATGTATAACTCCTATTTTTGCTGTGTCTTCACAATAGATCAGGTTTCAGACAGCCAGTCCCAGTAGTGAGCTATAGCTAAGAACGGAACCGCATGGTGTTTATTTACGTCTATTTTAAACAGCAGGAAGAGCCCCTGGAGCTTTATATGCCCGCTCTGCAGTGGTCTTCTGATGCACAAGGCCTCAGGAGGTGTCTGTCGCCTTCCGGCGGCTGCGATCCAGTTGATTGTCTTCACATTTCCCAGGTGAGGCGTCCGGGGAGGACTCGCTCCTAGCTGATGGAAGCCGCATAGGCCAAGTCCATTCAGCACAGATCACTGTGCAGGACGCACGGCCACCAGCCCCCTCCGCTCCCCACTGTGGCAAACACACGCGGTCCTGCCCGTTACTACCACTGGCATTTGCCCAAGCGAGACAACATGAGAGTGGGTGGAGGGCTCAACTCTGGGCTGGAGGATGCCCGGGGACAGAGGTCTGAGGCAGAGTCCCATCCGACGAGGCCGGTTCCATCCCAGGAGACGAGCCTGGGCAGGGGTCCCGGGCGCGGGAAGACTGTGGCCGGGTGGTGAAGACACACCTCACACTGCTCTGTTTTGTTTCGGCACTGAAGGGGCGCATGGACCTGCAGCAGCCCCTGCCCCGGGCCTGGCGTGTTCCACTGCGTGACGCTCCTCCTGGAGAACCAGGGAGCAGTGCGTCAAGCCAGTCAACATCCAGCGCCTCAGGCCGGGCTGGGGTGCAGCTCCTCTTGCTCTGAGGCCTTGGGGAGAGCAGATGGGCCTGCCCGCCTCCCTGGCTGTCTGTGGGCGGCTCCGGCCAGGTCGCTGCTGTCACTGCAGCAGCGTCTGCAGAGCAGGTGAGGAACCTTCTCTCCACCTGACGTCCACATTATTTATTCAAGTCCATAAAGTAAGTCAAGAACAGACAGGTTAATAAGAGAAGAGGCGGCACATTCCTTAACATGCAGGTGCATGGGGATCGCACCAGCTGCGACTGCCCTCCTCAGAGGGAAGAGGGAGGCGGTGGGCTGTCAGCCGGACCCTCTGTCCCGGGAAGCTGTGGGTCGGTTCTCACCTGGGGCACCGTGGAGGTCTGTGTGCCAGGCTTGTGCAGGGCGTGCCAGAAGCGAGAGCGAGTCAGTCAACGGCGTCGGTGTTATATTGGCTTGTATCAAAAGCTGGGATGGAAGGAGAAAATGAAATTTAAAAAATGTCCTGTCCACAGTCCCACTTTAGTCACGGAGGAGAAAGACCAGGGAGCCCAGAGAGGCCCAGGGAGGAGTCATGGGCCCAGGTTGGTGACCCGAAGGCACCTTGCCATGACTTTTCGATTTGGGAGCTACACATCTATGGGAGGTCTGTGTCAAAGACCTAGAAGTTTCTTTCCATTATTACTTGTACATGTCTATCAGGACGTTAATGTGCCGCCATTAAATATTTGGTAGTGGCCGGGCTCAAGTGGCTAAGAACGGCCTCCAGCCCGCGCGGCGCGCACCGCTTAAGTGGCCACTAGATGTCGCCCTCTCCCTCGGAATGGAGGCTGCGGCTTCCTCCTGCTGCACCCCTGAAATGGAAAGGAAATGTTCTGGATTTCAAGGAAGCCATCCTTTCTAATAATAATGAGATGGTAATTAGTAGGGGGAAATGGCATAAATTACTCCACCGTTTAGGAAAACTATGATTCTAAACGACAGAACATTGTCTTTTTAAAAGTTCGTTTAGGGAAAACGCAGAAACTTCTCCCCTTCTGTTCCTGCGTTGCTGCTTGGCAGATGAGCGCCCGAGTTTCCTCCTGTCCTGGCAGGTCCGTGGTCTCATCTGTGCCGTGCAGCGCCGCACAGACTCCTGCAGGCAGCGCGTGGAGTTTCTAGAGGGTCCCCAGGGACCCCCAGCTGGAGAGGAGTGAACACCCCGTGGCTTCCTGGTTTTCATGTCGTCCGGGAGCCCTCGGTAGGTGTGGCAGGAGGCCGGGCCCATCTCCCCTCATTCTGTTCTCAGGGTTCAGGACCATTTTGTCACCTTTTCAAAGCCAAGTTCAAAGTCAAGGCGGGTTTCAGAGTGTAAGTCTGTTTGGTTTTTCTCTCCCTAGAGAAGGGCCCTTGGCTTTCTCCAGGGGGGTGTGAAAGCAGAGGGAGGGAGAGGAGGAGCGGGCTGAGGGGGGGGGGGTATTTTTTCCCTCAGGGGAAAACCAGAAAGCAGGCGAGCAAAAAGGAGACCAGAGCTCTTTGCTGTTCAGCTCCGTTGCTGCGGAGGAGGGATCCATCCGGAGGACGAATGAGACCGGCCAGGCTTTGCCAGAGAGCATGTTTTCCGAACCAATCAAGACAAAATGAAAATAAGTTTGGGACAAATGGTAGCGTAGCCGGGGAGAGCGGAGGCTTCCCTCGCAGTCCTGCGCTGTCAGCCGGAGGGGAGCGGGCGCGGCCGGGGGCTGGGCTTCCCCGCTATTGTCTCCGAGATCTGCCTGCGGAAAGCGCTGGGACGCTGGGTAGGACCCACGCGCCCGTCCTCTGACAGCGTCCTGGGCTTTCCTCCCGGGAGAAGTGATCATTCCTAGCGGACAGGGAACGGGAACCAACCCCGGCCGTTCCTGGGCCGCAGCCCTCAGCCCTCAGCCCTCAGCCGTGGGCTAGTTTCCAGCCGGCTCGAAGGTAGAGACAGCTTGCGCCGGCTGCGGGGCGCCTGCCTCGGGCTGCAGGTGCACTTTGCCAAGTAATTTCCCGTGAAGAGCCATTAGCCCGAACGGGAGACTCACTTCCGCGGGGCGGAGTCCACAGTGACCGCACAGCAAGCGGGCTTTCCCCGCAGCGTTCTTCTGTAATTTGGCACGCGCCACGCAGCCCCGTATTCTCTAAAGGAGGTACAGTTGGCGATCAGCAGGACGCTAACCTGGGGACTTACAGTTGTGATCCGGCAGTGAGCATTCACATCGCCATGCCGGCGAGGCTCCCTCCCGTCAGGCGGTCCTGGGTGCGCCTGGAAGCACCAGGCCTGCACGGACGCCGCCCCGCTCCTCTGGATCCCCTACTAGCCCCACTTTGTGCTCGCGGAACGGAATGGGGCGCGCTCGGGCTGCTGAGCTGAGCGTGCATCCGACTTCATTATCATGTCACTTTAGTGCACGTTCATGAAGCCTGAGCGCTGAAGGGAAATAGACAATTAGGGAACTGCAAATGGCTAAGGCACGCACACTGCACAATTAAAAACATTTTAAGTACTCGTCGTAAAAGCTCCCAGTTCTCCATGCCCCCTCACGGACCTCAGGGGTCTGCACGGGAGACCTGGCACACCCATGCACACCCACGCACTAACATACATTCACACACTCGTGTACGTGTGCGCACTCTCATTTGTGTAAGGGGGAGATTTACGGGGAACAAGCTACGTCTGGACACTTAAAGAGAAAAGAAATACTTTGGCAGCTGGTTCTCAGAAGAGAAAGTGAAGGTCAGCGTCTGTGGGAGAAGAGGGGGCCTTTACTCCAGTCTGAGGTTTTCTCTGTACACAGCTCTGTTCCTGTTGGTCCCCTCGGTGATCCCAGCATCCTTTGAAAGTGGGGGAGGCTTAATTTGAAGAGTACTTGAAGTGTGTGTGTGTGTGCGCGCGCAGTATATTATGGAGGGGATGGTGGAAGAGGGATGAAGAGACAGCATGAAGAGGAGGAAGGAGCAAAGATGCAAGGAGACAGGAAGACAGACGGGGCTGGCTGTCGGCTGTGTATCGCAAGGACGCAGTGGGGAGTGACCCCGGCTGAGGGAGTGAGTCTCTCCTCCTGTGTCGGATTCCATCACATGCTCCGAATCTCATTTTTTTTTGAATCAAAAAGCTCAGCGTACTTCTTGGGTGACTTCCTGTCTGCTTCATTCTTCAGGAACAGAAACGAATCCCAGAAGGAGTGTCCAAATCCCACAAGCTGCTCTGGACAGTGAGCCTCACATTCCCCCTGCTGGAAAAGCACAGCCCAGGGTCCTTTCTCCATGGCTCAGCGCTCTGCCCTCTGAGGTGTCCGGGACGGGTCTTTCTGCATGGTCTCCCAGCAGGGAGCAGCCTGACAGTGACCTCTGGAGGCCTTCAGCATGTGTTGTCACCTAGAGAAGCCAGATGGATGTGTTTTCTCCCTGTCGCTGACTTGGGACCATAGTGGAATGTGGTGTTTGAAACAGCAAATGAGCCAGACAATGTTCCTGTGCAGTATGAAAATATATGTATTTATTATTTTGTGTTGAACACAGTCATGCTAGAAACACAGGTCAGTTAATCCTGTGGCTTCCCAGGTGTTTTCTGATCCCCACAGCCTTATATCACTGAGTGAATCAATGAAAACGTGTTTCCTCCTTGGTAGTTCCAGAGACTCAAGATATGGACAAAAGTACCAGAATTACTTCTCAGTGACAGTGACTCATGGTGAGGACTTGCTTCTTTGAGTGCTAAAAACTAAGAGGGAAATATATATATAAATGATGGAATAAATTAAATGATGCCCTACAATGATGAGGTATAGGTGTGCCTCTAGGTAGTGTTTGGAATAAAAAGAAAAAAAATGTACATTCTACAATATCATGGTTAATCCTGATTGGTAAAGCACACTTATGGGCATGTCAGAGTACATCACGGGCATGTGACTTTGAATGCCCTACCTAGTCCCCTGCCCTTTCCCTGTAACTCTGCTTCCTCACCACCATGAGCTGAGCAGCTCCTCTGTGCCATGGCCCTCTGCCATGATGTGTCTATCTTGGAGCCAACTGACCATGGACTGACTCCTCGGAACCGTGAGCCACATGAATCCCTTCTTATATGTCAGGCACTATGCTCAGCAATGAAGAACTTACTACTACACATGGAGAGATGTTTTTGGCTGTTACATAGTGCCAATCATTTCAATAATTAGGTTCATCAAACTTTCGCCTTGTGTCTGTCTCCCTCTTACCCAGATGCTGGAGTGATGGAACCAGCTGCACTGTGCAGGCTTCATTTGTTGCTGATGTGAAAATTTTCACCTTTGTTTTCAAGTTAGATAATTTTTAGAGCCCATTATTAGTTCTTTGTCTTTGTAAATTTCTGATATCCCTATTCATAGGTAAAACACTGTCATGCCAGAAGATAGCTTGAAGCTCCTCCCAGGCTCTGAAATTATAACATTTCCATTTGGAGAATGAGGGTCCCAGCAGGGTAGGTGAGGTCTGTAGGGGTCACACATCTCTGGAGGACTTTGGAGTCCTGTTTCCTAAACCTGGTGCTTCAGGATGAGCAAGAAGCTGCCTTAGGATTGAGCAAAGGGCTCCTTAAACAATATATCCAAGCCCAGCTGCTGGTTAAGCATCTTTCTTTGTTTAGTATTTATATTCCTACTTTCTTGTTATCCTTTTGTTTTACGCCCATAAATTAAAGCTGTTTCCCTTTCTTTATTCTGGTTAGGTCATCACCTGCAGGGTTTTGGATGAAAGTGAGAAGATTACTGGCTTCTCCTGCCCGTAGTCTCTTACTTAGTGATTACTGGCAATTTCACCTGCACTGCAGGGCACAAGCTCTTTGTTTATATTAGCAAATTTTCTTAGTAGTCTTAATCTGCTGGCAAGTCAGTACTGTATTCCTCAACTTTGATGATAAGTAAAATCTTTTCCTGAAAGAAGCCCAATGAAGAGTTGGTCTCTGAGTACTCACAGAGGCTAGAAATTTTTTAAACTTTATTTTTTCATCTTGTGTGTTGAGAGGCCCAGAACTAGGTCATCCTCAACCACTTCATTTCACAAAGCTTTTACATGAGCTGACCCAGTTCTTTTGCCTACTTCTTTTAAGAAGATGGATTTTTAACTTCAGAAGCATCATGCACTGTAGAGCTAAACTCAGATGTTCTAAGGGTGGATGAGTTTCCACGTGGTCAGCTGTGATTGGTGTTCAGCAAGTATTAGGAAACACATTCCTCTTCCTCTTAGAGACCAGACTTGCTACTAGTTGGTTTACTCCTTTGAGCCAGAACTCTATGTCTTTAAAAGGGACTAAGAACTCACATGACTTAACAATAGCCTACAGGGTAATGAGCTATACCCCTCTTTCTGTTTATGGAAGTCAGACAAAGACTAAGATTCTGTGGTTGGATATTGGAGTGGGACATTTTTCTTCTGTCACTGTGTGACCTGAAAATCAAGGCAAATCCCAGCATCCCTTACTGTGGAGCCCCAGCTCATGTAATGAGGCTGGTGTCTGATTGTTGGCTCAGGGAGGCTATGTTGAGAGAGACTCCAAAGCAATCATCAGGCCAGGGAGGGGTAGAGGTAAAAGCATCACAGCATAGCTGGGAAGGGCTGCTGCCGTTTGTTCCAGGGACGTTCATGTACTTGTCTTTGATCACAAACTTGGGAGAAGGTTAACGTGGAAAGGATCAGGCTTGGCTGAGGGGTCACAGAGTCTCAGGAGGAACTTTGAGACATCATGAAGTCAAGTAAGGGGAGGAATCAGAATAAGTGAGCCAGCTTTGTCGTTTCATGAAGGTCCATTAGCTTTACCATATATGGAAAGCACAGATGCCAGGTAGATCCTGGAGAGATTGCAAATGGGGTCCATGGGTCTCAGGGCAAGTCCAGATGGTCTTGGAAATGTGCTATGATATGTCAGTGATGGCTGCTGGTGTTCACACTTCAGTCTCTGGGCTCCAAAGGATCCTTAGCATGATAGGGACACACAATGAATGTGTCGCTGGACCTGACTGGCCTTGTTACCTTCTCACTGTGAAGTCACCCTTCCAGCTAATATCTGTTAGTACTGCAACTGCTGTTGACTGGCACTCGGCAGCCCTGGGCCCACAGAGTTTGTGAATTATGCTGGGGCTCTGGGTTTTTTTTTTTTTTTTTTGAGACAGGGTTTCGCTTTGTAGTTCAGGCTGACCCTGAGCTCACTATGTAGCCCAGGCAAGCCTCGAACTCAGCAATCCTCCTGTCTCTGCCTCCCGAGTGCTGGGATTACAGGCGTGAGCCACCACGCCCAGCACTGTGGTATGTGGTATTGATGGCTGGTGGGCGTGAGTCTCCATGCCCAACATTGTATGTGGTCACCAGGGATTGAACTCAGGACCTTGCGCTTGCAAGGCAGGTGCTGGAACCACTGAGCTAACCCTCCGGCCCCCTCTGGTTTTTGATGTATGTTTATGAATAAAGAGCCATTGCTCCCCGGAAAGCAAGGGCTAAGAGCTAACATTCACTGAAATCTACTGATATCAGATGAAGGAATGAAAAGAGTTTGAAAAGAGCTGGGAACAGGCAGTGTCTTCCTTGAAAAATATTCAATTTATTGAACACGTGTGGAGGCTGGTCAGGGGGAAAATTCAGAGCTAGCACCACGCCTGAGAAGAGAGGGTGCAACGTTCTTTTTCTTTCACAGGAGGTTTTCTACTTAATTAGCATATGTTAAAATGCTAATGCAGAGAAAGGAGGAGAGGCAGTCTAGGATTAGAAAGCAAGTTAGTAGCACCATGCAGCTAGATTCCCTCCCCTTCTTCTTCCCCTTTCCTTCTCCCTTCATTCCTTTTCCTTCTGCCCCTCTGTCCCTCCATTCCTCCTCCTCATCTCTGTCTCTTTCTGTGTCTCTCTTTCTTAGAATTGAACCCAGGGACCTGAACATGCTAAGAACATGCTGTACATCTGACCTGCACCTCAGGCCCATTTTCACTTTTTTTCTTCTTTTTTTGTAGTTCAGGATGTCCCTGAGCTCACCATGTAGCCCAGGCAAGCCTAGAATTCAGCAATCCTCCTGCCTCTGCCTCCTGAGTGCTGGGATTACAAGCGTGAGCCACCATGCCTGGCATTGTGGTATGTGGTACTGATTGCTGGTGGGCAATCAGTGAGTCACCAAGCTGCGTATTGTTGTATGTGGTTGCTGGGATTGAACCAGGGACCTTGCGCTTGCTAGGCAGGCACTGGAGCCACTGAGCTAAATCTCTGGCCCAGTTTCATTATTTTTGCTGCAGTTATTATTTGAATAGTTATACAGAAGGACTCTACTTTGTCAGCCACATCTTAGTTCACAGAAGACAAATTCCAAGCAACACGAGGACTTTTTGTGCAGCAGTGGGGATATTCTTAAATGTTACATTTATTTACTTATTTACTCACTCACTCACCTATTTATTTATTTATTTGAGACAGGATCTCGCTTTGTAGTTCAGTCTGGCCCAGAACTCACTATGTAGCCCAGGCCAGCCTTGAACTCACAGCAATCCTGTCTCTGTCTCCTGCCTGCTGGGATTATAGGTGTGAGCCAACATGCCTGCCATTGTGATGTATGGTTACTGGGGTTTGAACTGGGGACCTTGTGCTTGCCAGGTAGATGTTGGAACTGCTGAGCTATATCCCTGGACCAAATGTTCAAATAATTTAATCTTTTTTTTAAATTGAATTCTTTATTGGTACAATTTATATATATCTCAAAATCATGTATAACATTGGGGAATTTGTACCAATATATGACACAAGTCAAATAATTTAATCTTGATGACTTTCCCAATGTAAAAGAGAATTTTATTGTTCATTTTGATGTAAATTAAATTCAATAAAGTGTATTCAGTACAGTTGTGAGGTCTGATTACTATAGCTTGGATGAAAAACAGCACTGACAATGTCATTTTTGTCCCTTGGTAGTGGTGACCGCCCAGAGCTGTTGTGTATTTCTGACCTCAACTGTCTGCTGCCGACTGGCTCTTTCTAGCAGCAGCAGATGAATGAACAGCCTAGAGATAGCAGAGTGGAATAACTACTCTTGTTTGTAAAGTCTGCAGAAGACAGGAGTTATCTTTGCATGTCTACAGATTGCCGCTTACCTTCCAGGCTGTGGGCACTCAATGCTGAAGTTAAACTAGGCTGGGGCACTGTGAAGCTAAATCCTTTTATTTTGGGGTCTCAGTTGTCGGTGAGGCACGTAAAACATGGGACACACCAAACTACTTTTTTTTTTTTGACTATTTGAATCAAGACTGAGTGCCCAGAATAAAACTGTGAGAAAAGAACTGGTGGGGTCATGCTTTTACCTCACCAGGAGTTCCGGGGTTCTTGGTTTGTCTGCGGCCTGGCAGATGGGGGCGTGTGAGCAGGGCGATTCCTGGCTACACCGGAAGAAATTTGTGGCCCTAAAAGGTGAGGGGCCCATGTGTCTCACCCGCATCAGCTCCCAGGGTCTTAACACGGCCTTCTGTCATCGCCGGAAAAGTGCTTCCCGAAATCTCGGGCAGCCGCTGGTCGCGGGAGTGAGGAACTCAGCAAAGAAAGGGCGCAGCTCCACGCTCTGAAGGAAACCAGACTGGCACCTGAACTTCCTGTGAGGGATGGAAGTCCACGAGGACCGCTGCGTGACAGTGGAGGCCGTCCAGTAAGGGAGGGCAGGACCAGAGCCGCGCACCGTGAGCTGCCTCCTGACATGTCTTTCCTCAGGGGCTCCGGAGCCCTTCGCGTTCAGATTCCTATCACTTGAGCCACCTTTTAGATATCCAGCGGGATGGTTTCTTCCACCGTTTTTCCGTGCTGAGGGCGGGACCCAGTCGTGGTGCGTGATACGTACTTTCCCACTCACCTACAGGATGGGACAGAACACGTGGTGGGTCATCGGTTGCAGTGTCCTGAATCCACTGAAAATGTTTGCCTCTCATGGTCATCTGACTTTGGGGAAGAGCCAGCGGTCACCCGCGCGAGATCCTCTCGAGAGCACGGACGAAGACAGACCGAGCCCGCGCTTCCTTCGGACAGCACCCCGCGGAGCGTCCTCTGCGTCTCGGACCACGTCTCCTAAAGACGCTCACGGAAGAGGACTCCCGAGCTGCTTCAGGAAGCTGCAAGAACAACGGGATAAGCACACTTGCAGCGAGGGGGAGTATCCCATGGGGGAATTAATGACAGTGTGTCCATTACTGTCATATATTTTCAAGATTTAAACATTCATTTTACGTTTCTCTCATACTGCATACACTGCCCAGCCCCGAACAGGATTCCTTGAAATCCACTTCCTCCCTCCTGCCCTTCCTCTCTTTTGTCTTTCTTTTGTTTTAAATCTGTCACCACAAATGAGTATTTTTGGTTTGTTTGTTTAGCAATAAGATAGGTTAACATTTGTACCCATCCACCGAGCACATTTCTAGTTAGGATGCCTACAGCCTCATAGAGTTTCCATCACGAATAAGACAAAATGGGTGACAGAGCAGCCGAAGAAAGGTAAGTCCGGCCCCAGAGGGAGGGGGTATTGGATTCAATTTCCTCTGCTTCGTTTCATGACTCTGAGCTGCTGTGTCAGAGAATGAATGACCTCTTAGCCTTCCACTGCTTTCGCTTTACTAGGTTAAATGGTATTTTCTCAGTATATGCATTCCAGCGATGCGCTGTGTCTATTCTTTCTTTAAGAAAGAACTCATTTCACCATATATTTGCTTGTCACAAGCCTGTGATCAGGGCAGATTGCAAAGGTTTGTTCTGCCTGATTTTCTCCCTGTGAGTAAGTAGCAATCCGGAGAGTGGTTAATGGAGCCTGTGACTCATCCTTTGCTGTGGTATCTGTTCTGTAATCGGCAGGGGTGTCCGGCTGTTTTCATAGAAACCAAGGACAGTCCTGGAAAAAGTGACGGGGTAGGCGTGGTGCTCACGGTCAGGGGTACACTGGCCCCCATGTTTGTTTAGGAATATTGTGTTTTAACAGTTGCTTGGATTGAAAATAGTTTTTATTTCATGCAGACTCAGAGTTTAGCTCAAAAATTTCAGAGCTGCTGGGAGGATTAAGTGTGTGACACAACGCTTTAGCTCAGTTTGTTTTCTCATTTCTGTATGGGTGAGTCCCAGGGCAAAATATTTTACCAAAGAAGGGCAAAACAATTGGTTTGCAATTACAACCATAAAATTTGTAAAGGACATTGCTTCATAATGGAGGATAAGCAGAGGATGAGGACAACTGTCATTTATTTGCGTGATTTCTTTAATGTAAGTTTCCTAAAATAGTGAACTTGGCTCAGTTTGGCTTAAACACAGTAGTTTTGGTCTGAAACATCTCATAAATACAAATATTTTATCAGATGAGAGTCAGATAAATAGATTTGTGCTTTATGACTTTTTTTTTTTTTTTTTTTTTGCTTTTTGGAGACAGGGTCTCACTTTGTAGTTCAGGCTGGCCCTGAGCTCACTGTGGTGCCCAGGCAAGCCACCGCGAACTCAGCAATCCTCCTGTCCCTGCCTCCCGAGTGCTGGGATGACAGGCGTGAGCCACCACGTCCGGCATTGTGGTATGAGGTGTTGATTGTTGGTGGGCGTGTCTCCACGCCCAGCATTATATGTGGTTACCGGGGATCAAACTCAGGTCCTTGTGTTTGCGAGGCAGGCGCTGGAGCCACTGAGCTAACCCTCCGGCCCTGTGACTTTTAATTATATAAGTAACATAAATGCCTGTCACATTTGAAAATTAAGCAGTTGAGCTGCAGTTCTTAGAGGCAAAGTGATGTTTGGTTTGATAAGTGTATAAAATGATTTGCATTTACAGGAAAGATTTAATTTTCCAAAACTGTACAATGGTGTTTAATTATTAATTAAATGTTTCTTGTAAAAACGGAATTCTTTCTGTTCATTGCTATTTTTAATTAAGAACTTCCAGGGGCAAATGTGCTCCAGGTATAACTATTAGGACGTTTAGTGAAATCAGTAACAATTGAATTATTGGTGGAGCTTCTGAAATCACTAAAATAACTATTGTAGTTGTATAGATCAAGGCTATTCCTAGCCGCAAGTGTTTGATATGAGCATTTACAGTTGAGTGGATTTGAGGCTGGGGACCTGTGGGATGCACTAACCAAATGAATGTCAGTTATTTATGTTACAAATAGTGTTGCACATGATAAATAGCCATATTTAAAATGGAGCACATGGTAGTTGCATTGAGGCAGAGGTCAAAGTTTGCTCATTATCATCTTTGTACTTTGTGAAGTGCTTTGTATTTTGTCTCTGCTTTGAACCTGGGTGCCCACTGCAGTGATGGGCTTGTGCATGTGCCTTCTGGTCTCACTCACTTTCCACAAAGCTGGGTTAGAGCAGGTGTTTGCAATGCTGCGGCATCAGACGCACGGGAGACAGTGTCAACCAGAATTTGGGATGATCTCCACATGCAGGAAATAACAAGGTGAAGCTTTGTATTAACTCAGTGCTTTACAGATTGCTGCAAAATTTACCAAGTATTTTTGTTTAATTTCATCTTAACAAAAATCCCACCAGAAGAGCAGGTAAATATCTTCATTTTATAGGAAACAGAGGCTTGGAGGTTTGAGGGTTTTGTCAGGAGCACAGA
The DNA here is from genome assembly GCA_004025085.1 of Thryonomys swinderianus. Classification (NCBI taxonomy): domain Eukaryota; kingdom Metazoa; phylum Chordata; class Mammalia; order Rodentia; family Thryonomyidae; genus Thryonomys; species Thryonomys swinderianus. The sequence goes on along the minus strand of PVIC010000542.1, from coordinate 86,577 downwards.
AATGGAGCCTGGGCCTATTCCGGACTGTCCGGTGATAGGTCCTTGTTCTTATATATGCCACACTGAGCAGCCCCCTCAGTATCTCTGAATGATATAAATAATCTAATCAAAACCAAAAGTCAGGCCAAAAATTACAGATTCTTTTAACTTAATTTAGCTTTTCTGGTTTGGAGCTGGTGAGTACATGTGATTAGGGGAAACGTGTGAAGGGGTGAAAGGCGCAGCGTGGCATTATTTCTCCATCTGAATGAACTGCATCTTCATCGTTCAAAGCTCCTAAAGCTTCTAGAACTCCCTTGGGTTTATGTTCTGCTCTTGCCGTCTCCACACAGGGCCACTTTCGTGGGTCTTCTATTCCTCAGAAGGAGTCCCCTCCCCACAACCATCCCCAGGACGTGGCTGTGATCTCCAGAGTTCTCCTGCCCTTGTCTCCAAACCTCAACTGCGGGTGATTCTTCAAAATGCGTGGTTGCTGGCTTTCACTGGGGAGAGGTTAGTCATTTCCCAATTCTGCTAAATCTGCAACAGGCGTGGCTGGCTGAGAGGCACCATCCACTTCATTCTGTTTCTGCCAGACACAGGATCAACCAAAAAATGATGACCCTGACTGCAATGGTCTCTAACATTTGGGACAGGCCACACCCTCCGCCCCTTCCTACAGATTTCTGACAGTGTGATCTTTCAGCCCCTTAGCCACCAGCACCTGCAGTTCTAGCTCCGTTTCCCAAAGACTGACAGCATCTCTCTGGAACATCTGTAGCAAAACTGAGTATTGCGTTAACAGCCCACATTTCCAAATGCTTCTCAGGGTACTGCGTCCTGGCTTTACAAAAGCTATCTGCCACTACCTGGAATTTGTCAGTGATTTGTTTGTTTTACTCAGTTCTCACCTGGGAATTTCATGACTGAGAAAGCAATTGAACCCAGGTGCTCTATCACTGGGCTACACACTCAGCCTGCTCTGTGCTGGGGTAGGATCTCACTGAGGCCCCATGCTGGCCTTAGACCTGGAACTTCTGCCTCAGCCTTCCAAGGAGCTGTGGTTACAGGTGTCCCTCATCATGCCCGGGTGAAGTGGTGTCTTTAATAAAAATAGTCAAATCTATATTCTGTTAAAATTTAAATTCTCATAAAGGCTCAAGGGTTATTTTAAAACAGATATTTACAGAAGTTCAACAATGATTCACTTAACATCCTAGATGGTAGTTTGCTGGAATATATGAACGAAATTGATCTTGATATATTGCTAGGATATAAATCTGTTTCTTCTGAGTAATGAACACCTATTGGTTAATCTGTGTCTTCAGCTATTTATACCTGTGTGCAACGTAGTCAAAGAAAAAAATATACAAATAGAAGAAAATCTAAAATCTGAAATTAAGTAAAAGAAATCTGAAAAAGGGATAATCAGTCATCAAATTTTCTTTCTCTCCTTCTGTGTATTGGAAATATTATTCTATGTCACCGTATTACAGCTCTTGTCTACTCTGTATAAAGGCATTCATTTTTACAATGTGATGGCCACAAGTCTGAAAATTATCTTGTAAAGTGTATGTCTTTTTTCCCCCTTTTTATGTATTCACTCCAGTTCCGTTTATGCTGTTACGATATCTAAAATGTTCCCCTAAGCCTCACGTCTTTGAAATGTGGCTGGATCATGTAGTCATCTCTATGAATAGATGGCTCTCTGTTCATCAGAACTCATCCCTGATGAGTCCAGTAGCTGAAAGTGCTGGTAGGAACCAGGCCTGATTGCAGCGGTCACTGGGATGTGACCTTGAAGGGTATATATCTTTGTCCCAGCTCCTCTCTTCCCTCTGCTTCCTGGCTGCCACGAACTGAGATGATTTTCTCTGGGTTGGCCTTTTGCACTGTGCCGTTTCTGCCTTGGTGCCACCATCCATGGACTGAAGCCTCTGAAACGCTGAGGTAAAATAAACCTCTCTCCTTTAAGTTACCAGCACTGGCCGTTTTGTGTGCCAGGGATAGGAAGGTGACTAATGCACTAAATAAACTTAGACTCTTAAAATATTCAAAATTATTATTGGATTTTCCCAATAATCGACAATAAATCTCTCTTCAAGCAGAATTTTCCTGTCTATTTCCACTGACGGACAGTTACCTGTCCTCAGATTGCCCATTGTTATTCTCCTTCTGGTAATTTTAGCTGATAGATTAGGAGAATGGTCCAGGTCTGTTCGAAGTGGTCATATCAAGTTAGTGGATGTGAAGTAGTGATGCTTTCACATGTATAGTGACCTTCCAGACAAAAATAGTTTAAAAATCAGTGACAACTTGGTTAACAGTAATTGTACGTTTAACTTTTTTTTTTTTTTGTGGTACTGAGGATTGAACTCAGTCCCTTGTGATTCCAAGGTAGGTGCGGTACCACTTTAGCCAAGTCCCCAGCCCTTAACAATTATTTTAAAGAGAGTTGTAGGTCTAGTTTTTATCTTAGATTATGATTAGAGTCAATGGCTTTAATATTTGAGTTTTTTTTTTTCTGAGACAGAGTCTTGCTTTAGTTCAGGCTGGCCCTGAGCTCACTATGTAGCCCATGCAAGCCTTGAACTCACAGCAATCCTCCTGCCTCTGCCTCCCGAGTGCTGGGACTACAGGCGTGAGCCACCACACCTGGCATTGTGGTGTGTGGTACTGATTGCTGGTGGGCCTGAATCACCATGCCCGATATTATTGTGTGTGGTTATCAGGGATCAAACCAGGGACCTTGTGCTTGCTAGGCAGGTGCTGAAACCACTGAGCTAAATCTCCGACCCTTAATATTTGAGATTTATCTACTATTGAAGGCTTACAACTTTGTATCTGGAAAATGGTTATCATCCTTCCTTATGAGAATCTAATATCATGCCATGTGACAGGATTGAATTAAGAGTTTACTTTACCTCTCATCTCATCTATCTATCCACCATCTATCCACCAACTCATCCACCTATCCACACATTTATTTGCTTGCTCATTTATCTGTCATCATTCTATTAATCTATCCATGCACTCAGTTGTCTCATTACTTCATGCTTCAGAGTATTTCATTTATCTATTCATTTACAGAGTCTGAAAGCAAAATAACAGAGAAATGTTGAAGGTTAGTTAGCTAAAGTTAGAACCAATGTCTGGACTCAATTATCTAAGTTTTCATCAAGTCTGATAAAATAATTTGAATACTTCTGCTCTGCTGAAATAAACAAGAATTTAATTTTCAACCAGTGACATTAGATAATGAAGTTCATAAATTCTCTTTTTCTATGAAAATAATATATTTGGGATGAAGACTCTTTGGTCAATTCTTTCTAGTGCACACTCAGAAACTTTATTCAACAAATGCTAAAAGAATAGCATCCTTCACTGTCTTCCAGATGTAACTGATCACTAAATAGCCTAAATCCTCATTTCTGGTTACATACAGGAATCTCCTTATGCTTCTTCATGATCTTGACGTACCTCTTCTATTTTTTAAAGGCATCAAAATATTTAATAATAATTTTGTTTTAGGAGAAAATTTCATCATTTTTAATTACTCCTGATTTTTAATAATGATTTTACAATAAATTTCAGTCTATTGACTGGCAGTGAAAGTCAACAAATATATCTCACACAGTATGAGATTAGATTAATACTTCTGTAATTAACCAAAGTATACAAAATATTTACAGAAGAGACCCAGCAGACAGGAACAGCTGCTTCTCTTTTCTGTGCAGCTTCCACTGGCCACAGAACTGAGAGCCGAAATACACAGAATTGCTGTTTCCTCTGTTCAGGCCAAATCTGAGCTCAGCCCTTGTGGCAAAATTGCCCTTGGAAGTACAGACCTCGCTGAACAGTTCATGAAAAAAAAATCACAATCTTTGCCTCTATTTAAGGAAATGTTACACACATTGCTTTTCTTCATGTTCTTAAATTAAACTGATCCTGGGGGCAGGTGCACAGGGAAAGCCCAGTCACAACCTGAAGCTGAACCCATCACCTGCAGTACTGCTCAGGAAACCAGTTCCTCAAGATCAAGCCCGACTTGGACTGGGTGCCTTTGAATGAGGTGTCCTGTGGAATAATATACTCCTTCAACCAGAGATGTTTCTCTTTCTTGGTGAAATATATTCAAGTAGATTGTATTTTCCAGCATTTTTTAATTTTTAAAAAATTTTATTTTATTTTTTTATTGGTACATTTTATTTGTACATTATATATACACATCACAATTATACTTCACATTGAGAATTTGTACCAATATATGACACAATTTAATTCTCATTTTTCCCCTTCCCCTACGCACCCTGCCTCCCCCTGTCCCTATATACACAAACCTTGTTTCCCTTTTTTTAACCATCAATTCTTTTCTTTCTTCATTATTTAACTCTAAACCCCATTTCCCTTTGCATCTTGTAATTTTTTAAAAAAATTCCAATTTATAGGGCTAAATTTAAACAGGGGCAAACATAGAAATTTCCAGAAGATTAAGTGGTGGCAATACAGTATTGAGTTGACAGCATAGTGTTTTTAGACAGTTGTTCCTCGTCTAGCCTTTACTTTGAATGCCTTGGGATTATGATCAGTTATCACAGACATACACCTAATTTCTATACAAACAGCTGCTTTTGGTGTTCAGATGTAAGGTTCTGTACGTACATTTAGAACATACCAGAAACCTCCAGCTAGGCTGAAATCAGTGTGGATGTTGAGGAACTTCAGACAGGAAGTAACATTCATCTGTGTGGCCAGTATTTGTCAGGATGCCTGCATGGGGTCTAAGATGGGCCAGGGCCTGTCCTGGGGACAGTTTCTCCTTTGACTTGACTAAGGAAGATGTGAAGGAGTGAGCAGGTCAGTGTGGCTCTCACGCACCGTTGGGGAGGTGGGATTTTGGGCATCTCCTTCCCCTAAATCTCTTGCTGTGGCTCAGGCACAGGCTGCTGGGTGTGGAGGACACACGGGTGCATGCAGCCTCAGGACCGCTGATGATATTACCTGAATGCTTCTGGGAAATTACACATCACCTTCCCCATAGGAAATTCTTCCCTGAATGACCCTAATGGTCTGATTTTTATTTATGATTTCTCTGGAAGCATTTGTACTATGTACTATTTTTGAAACATGCTTTAATGATTTTTTTTAAAGCTGTGGTTATTGTGTACAGGTATGTATATGTGTAGTGTGTGTGTGTGTGTGTGTGTAAGGAATGGCTTCTCTTTTTTGTCCAACATACTCTCCATTTACAACGTGGTCTGTGTTTCTTTTCCTTCTGAAAAATATCTTTCACAAAAGTCCAGATGAGAGAAGTGGGACACAGAGAGACTTGCTCACAGACATGCAGGGTCACTGAGGGCTGAGGTGGATTCTCTTTCCTGGCCCCTCAACCCTCAGTTTCTCCCCATGTCCCATTATCACTGTTACCCCTTATCTGGTAGCAGAGAGAAATGTGACAGAACATCGTAATTTCTGTTTTCATGTTAATAAAGGGTGGTAAAAGGACACTGTAATTACTTTAAAAACCTCTGGGTATCCGGTTTCTGCCTTCAAATTTGGAATTTTGTGAGAGGGGTTGAAACGTGTCCTCTCACATGACGTCTTTGGAGGGAAGAGGGGGGAAGGGGAGCGTCTACGCAGTAAGACATTCACCAGAATAATGTTTCAATTAAATGTGTACAGGAAGAGACAGACTGCAGTCAAACTGTGAAATGTTCGTAAAGTAAAAATGCATCTTGGGCAAGAGAGTAGCTACCTGGACTGGCCTGGATGCCATCCCTGCCGTTGATGGTGCCCTGAAGTCTACGTGATGTTTATTAATGTTTACTGGTCTTAATTCCTTCGAATGACCAGGCCATTCAAGGAAAAGGGATGCTGATACCTGCAGATGTGGTTTTCTCCTGTCTATGTCAGCACATCCTAATGTTAGGACAGAACCATAGCTCCAGCAGGCCACAGAGAGCAGAGTGGATGTGACCACTACCTGCAGGAGGGATGTAACTTTATTTTAATAGAGGATGGGATCTAACTTATTTTTCATATGCATGCCCCACTTTGATGAGCATTCCAGAGAGAACAAACCAGATATGTCCTGGAGACTGAAGAATTTCTCCGGGGATAACTGAGGCTGACTAGTTTATTTTATAGATTAAAAAATGACTGAGAACAGAAAGGCCAAGGAATTGCTTGTAGAGTCAGTTGGTGAGTAGAGCTGGAGTCTGTCTTTGTGGATGTGGCCTATACCCCTCCTCCCAAACCACAGCCTCCTTACTGCAAACGTCAAGGAAAGTCCTGTTGGGTACACTAGAGATTTCCAAGGAAGCTGGCTCAGCGGAGCTTACTGGTCTTGTTATAAGTTATGAGTCTTAAGTGGACCATTAATCCCACTAAAAAGACTTTCTTTCCTATATGCTTTGGACCTAACAGGCTATAAAATGAATTCATATCCATATCCTCTATCATTCAATTAAAATAACAACTCCACAGGACTCAAGGGTTGCTGGCAAAATATGAGAGCTGGACGGGCAGGGATTAAGGAGGTTGTGTCCTTCTTCCTGATTACAGTAGCTCTAGGGAAAGGATCTCAGGAGGCCCGTGCGGGTCAGCTATCAGACCTCCGTGTACTGCGGGGTCCTCCCAGTGCGCGAACACTGGCTGGCTGTGGGAAAAGCACCCTCCAGAGTGAGTCTGTCAGGGAAAAGAACGCAAATTGTGCAGAAGAATGTGCCCCGTGGCTCTCTCCGTTAAACCCAACCCTTCTGCTCCTTCTGGTTTTCTCTAGCTCTATTGCAGTTCCTAGGTCCTCCAGCTCTTAGTCCTCCAGTTCAGTAACTCACGAAGGCTCACCCTGACTCCCCTCGCTAAGTTTGCCTTCAGCAATTGCATTTGAAAAAAAATCTAACTATAGAAGTGCTCTTTGAAAATGGAAAATGACAAAGGAGTTGAGCTTTGTCACAGTGTGGAGTTCCCTGGGATGTTAATGGAGTCCGAGGACCTATTTTATTGAGCGCTCGCTAAATGGCTGTGTTCAGAGCCAAGACAGAATGAGCCAATTCAGTCCCAAGCCACGCAGGGCCGTTATGAAGAGTTTCAAATAACGCTTCTCCTTCACTGAGCTGCGTGCCTGATGATAATCTTCACAAGTAGGGGAAAGGAGGGAGCCCCGGGCTTCTCAGTCACGGGCTTCCCTCCCTCTCCAAACCCTCTTTGCAGAGGCGCGGAGCCCAGAAACGCAGGAGGGCTCCACGGTGGGCGTGGCTTCAGTCTCTGCATCCCTGCAGGCGGGGGTGGGGGTGGGGGGGCAGGGAGAAGGGACAGAGCCAAAGCGTCCTGCTTGCTCTCCTGGATGCTCCGCATAGGTCTCACCTTCTTATTTACCCCTCTTAGCAATGCAGAGCTGCTGAGAGGCAGCTGGACGCTCACGGGCGCCCAGGCGTGGCTCACAGTGCTGCGAACTGTTTCCATGTGGTACCAGAAGTCAGCGGCTGGTGCCAGGGAGACCATCCGGCTGGGCCGTCTCTTCTTCCGAATAGCCTGTTTGTGTCTTTGCCTTCATCCGCTCCGACAGCCCTGGCTCGGCTCTGCCTTCCCTCCTGACCGTTGCTCTGCTCTCTGAGGTGTGCCCAGTGCTTCCCAGAACCCTCTCCCTGAAATTCAGGGCAGCCATAGGAGGCTGAGGAGCTTATAGCCCAGAGAAGCTGCGCATTATGAACAGATCAGTTCTCCCAGTGCCTGTTGTCTGGCCCCTGGTCAGTGTAAAAATGCTAAGAGCCAGAGGCAGGTAGGAAGAAAGCCAGATTTGTCCAGGACCTCCCATTACTGTGCCACGCTGGTGCCTCAGTCACACACAGGTTTAACGTGATTTGGTTTACACAGGACTCCATGCATAAAGGTGTGTCCAGTTTCCCCACTAAATATGAAACATGAGGTTTTTCACAAGCTGTTAATTGAGCAGCAGTTCCAGCCCTATTTCTCTTGGTTGATTGAAGCAACTTCAACTCAGACAGATGCAGTAACGTCCTTTCATGGAGAAGTAATGGAGTCAGAATCCAGCTATGGCACTCTGACTTCCAAGCCCAGGTCTCTCAGCAGAGATAGGCCGAGACAAGGGAGAGACACTGTGCCCTTTTAGAGACCTAGAAGCACCTCAGTGCTTTCGCTGTGTGTTTTTGCTCATTCTTCCTTGCTGTGGGCTGAAAACTCGTGTTATTTACCCAACCAAATGCCCTCTGAGTGGTTTGGGCCTGCTAGTGTGGGGTCTGCACATGCATTTTCCTCCAGATAGCAGATCAGGGGCTCCCCAGTAAAGACAAGGTGTCAGAGTTACGTGTGACTAATTAAATATTCATATTTCCCCATATACTTGAGCAACTCTGTCTTCTGTGGTGAGCCAGAGAGCAAAGTCTGTCTTACTTGGGTTACAAGTGAGTGGGGAGAAAGACCTCTTAGTAAACTAATAAAGTACTTTAAAAAATCTTAGTAGAATATAAGCAATATAAAATTTACCATTATAATTAAAACTCTTTCACCATCAATTACTTTTTTTGTTAATAGAAAAGTACAACCAAGTCCCCAACTACAACTGTACTGGAGATCAAAGTGCCAGGTACGATCCAGGTGTGTGACAAGAGTCCTGATCCAGACTGGGGTGCTGAGGAGCCACTGTTAGATGAAGCCCAGGAGGGGGCGACACGGACTGTCCCAGGGGTGTCCCCACAGCAGAAAAGTGTGACGAAGCAGCCCTTGGGAAAGTGCTTGGCACATTTGGGGATGAACAGCCAAGAAAATTCTGTGACTCTTCCTTTTTCTCCCTGAACTCTGGCCCAGCAGGAGTCACCGATCGGAAACACCGATCTGGAGGTGTGGGCCAGGTGCAGAGCTGGTTCATGGGGAACTGGGCCCTGCAGCTTCCAAGATGCATCTGTGGATGGAAAGCCCTTGGCGATGGAGGGCACAGCTGGATGGGGCAGTGGTATGGGCAGGGAGGCAGGTGCCAGACTGCCTGGGTAATGGGTAATGGGCCGCATCTGTTCATCCCCATGGCACCCCTGAGGCAGGACAGTGTACACAGAAGGAAACCATGTCTGTGGCCAAAATGTGCAGGACCCATGCTGCTCTATCCATCGCTTAGAGATCCTGGTATTTCCAAGGGTGATTTGTTATTGCCTTTCTTTGCACCACCCTATAGATGAGGGTGCCCACATCGCTCTTGTCTTTCTGATGAGAAATTGGAGGCCTGAGAGCTTAAGTCCCCAGCCAAGGCCCCCTCTTTAGTATGACTCAGGGCTGGCTGTGGAGGCCACGGTCACCTCCATAGCTCATGCCCTTGACCAGATGGTTCATGCGGTCTCTCAGTTCCAAGTCAGAGAGTGTCTGGGTGGTTTCTGTCTTTTTGAGAGATGTTTGTATACTGTATAGCACACTATTCCAGCAATGCAGCAGCCCAGGAAAGTGACTTATTTTTCTTTGTCTTGTTTTCCATCTAAACCTGAAGAATGAGCCAGAGGTCTCTGGTGAAGATTGGCAGAGAAGCAAAAACTCCTTGGAGAGGCAAAATTGTGAATGCCAAAGTGCTGTCCTTTTTTAAACAAAAGATAGATAAACTCTCCGTGTACATTTAAAAGGTTAAATCCTACATAGCTGGGCCAATATTTGTTTAACTACACTAAGTGAAAGATAATTTGGCTGAGGGACCAGGGAGAGATCTTTTATTTGATCTTATTTCTCACAAACCGTTGTGCACACACAGAGGGCGAGAAGGTTCCAGAACCTTACCACAACCATCATCAGATGGCTGCTCAGGGGACCTGTCATCTTCATTTCAAATGTCATTCCTTAGATGCTGACTTCAGGCCCACAGTGACAGCACAGGTTCATCCGAATCAGATGCTCTGGGCTGTGGACATGGTACCTGGAGACCTGCTTAGGTAGAGATTTTGACTACTGCTCAAACAAACTTTGCAAACAAAAGATATGCAGATTAAAAGGCTGTGCATTGGAGAGATTATTTGTAATTATCTTAAGAGAAACAGCCACTGGAAGGAGCTTTCTTCTGTCTTCTTTTATACTGGATGGATACAGAGCTGCATGAACATTTGTGAGTAGATGATCTTCAGCAAGCAGGTAACTTACATGTCTGTCTGTCTGTCTCTCTTTTTTCCCTGTGGTACTGGGTATTGAACCCAGGGCCTTTGCCCTGAGCTACATCCCCAGGCCTTTTTAAATACTTTAATTTTAGGTAAGTTTGTGCTAAGTCACTAATTTGTCCAAGCTAGGCTGGAATTAGTGATCCTCCTGCCTGAGTCTTCCATAGCATTGGGATTGTAGGCACACAGTCTAGTTCTTTGGTGTGTTTTCAGGGGTAAGAACAAAGAGACACTTCTGGTGATCAGAATGATTTATTACTTGAATACTGTTTGCTTGAATACTGCATTCCATATATATATATATTTTTTTGCTTTTGAGACAGGGTCTCGCTTTGTAGTTCAGGCTGGCCCTGAGCTCACTATGGTGCCCAGGAAAGCCACTGCAAACTCAGCAATCCTCCTGCCTCTGCCTCCCGCGTGCTGGGATTACAGGCGTGAGCCACCACTTCCAGCACTGTGGTATGCGGTGTTGGTTGTTGGTGGGCGTGTTTCCACGCCCAGCATTATATGTGGTTATGGGGGATCGAACTCAGGACCTTGAGCTTGCAAGGCAGGCGCCGGAACCACTGAGCTAACCCTCCGGCCCTGCATTCCATATTTTGAAGCAAGATCTAAATCGAAAGGAAAATACGTCATGTTGTGGACTATTGTAAAAAAGCATTTTGCGACTATAACCCTAGGGCTGAAGATTTAGCCCAAGTGGTGCTGCACCAACCTTGGATGCACAAGGGCTGGAGTACCATCCTCAGTACTGCAAAAGCAGAGGGGGGGGGAGAGAAAGAGAGTGAGAGAATGACTATAACTCTAGTTTCGTTGTTTCTAAACTTCTACTTTACATTAAATTTAAAAATTAATGAATTTATGTGCCGGAGGGTTAGCTCAGTGGTTCCGGCACCTGCCTCGCAAGCACAAGGTCCTGAGTTCGATCCCCGGTAACCACATCCAACAAAACTGGACATGGTGACTCACGTCCACCAGCAATCAGTACCACATACTACAAATGCTGGAGTTGGTGGCTCAAGACTGTAATCCCAGCACTCGGGAGGCAGAGGCAGCAGGATTGTTGAGTTCGAGGCTTGCCTGGGCTACGTAGTGAGCTCAGAGCCAGCCTGAACTACAAAGCAAGACCCTGTCTCAAAAAGGAAAAAAAAAATTTAATGAATTTATAATTAGACTGATGAACCAAGGTAGTGACTAGTCTGACATTATTGAGAAGATGTTGGAGCAGTTTACTGATGTCTGTTTATTGAGGCAGAGAAAAACAAGCTCATATTTTATATGAAGAAAACCAGGCAATGGGTCAACCAGAAATGTATGTTTAACAAAGACTATTATTGCTTAGAATTCTTGGTTCTCTTAATCTCCTAAGAAATCAAAGTTTAAGAGATCAGGCAGAATTTTGTTGCTTGGCCCTGCTCTGGAAGTACTTGAGGATGTTTCATTAGAATAAGGAAGAGGAGAAGAAGAAAAGAAAAAGAAAAGCAATAAGGAATCACGGGGTGGGGGGTAAGAGTCCATGGCAAAGGCTGATGGCTGGGGGTCCTGTCTGCTCTGTGGGCGGGTCTCTGGTGTCTTGGACACAGGGGAGGAATTGGATTAGGGGGTCTACAGTTGGCTTCGTGTCTGTCAGGGGACCTGTGCATGAAACCCATCAGAGTCACTACCAGCTTTGGAGTGAGAGAAGCCTAAGCTCAAACCTCAATTATGTCAGTGCTGGAGGGTTACTAAACTAAGTTTAGGTCCCTCAGGAGGTGGATGTGAGGGCCAAGCACACAAGCAGACACACACACACACACACACACACACACACACACACACACACACACACACGAGACATGAAGTATTATGTAGGAGATAGAAGCCGCCGAATCGAGTAAGGACCAAGTAGCTGAGAAGCAGAGAGGGTGCTGCTCAAGCAACAGCCAGCTTTGAAATTCCCCAGCTGGTCCCTGCCTGCAGCAGCGGGAGAGGTGAGGATTTTATGCCTACCACGCAGGTGGCCCTGGTAGCAGCGCTGGGACTTGCTTGGAAATGTGGAAGCTTATGCTGCCAGCTGGTTCAGGTTCTGTTAACTTGAGCCCGCATCTTCCCCAAGAGCTCTGGCTATCAGTTCACACTCGTGGTGTGTGAAGAGCACCCCTTTCTTCGGTGCTTCTACCTCCACCCTGATCCCCAGGGGGCAGCCAGCGTGAGCCTGACAACATCCAACAGGGCACAGGAGGCAAGGGGAGGGGCGCAGGGGATGGCGCTCTGGCAGACAACGCAGCAATCTCTCAGCGCTCTCAGAACAGCCTCTGTTGATTTCCCTACTGGTCTCCTTCACCTCTGTTTTGAACTTGATGACTTCCCCTCATGTGGACAGTAGGCTGCCTTCACCTGTGCAATGGCTGTGTGTCAACTGCACAGAGATGCTGGTGACCAGTGCTAAATGACTGGTGTGATCACAGCAACGATTGTAAGTTGTGGAAATAGTTGTGTGAGTCCTTTTGTTTTTAGGTGATCTCACTGGGAGCAGGGCCTGTTGGTGACATGTGCTGTGAGCGGGGAAAACACAGACTCCTAAAAACACAGCTTCTTTCACCAAGATAATTAGAGGGAAGCTGGCTCCCAAGTCAGAAGGAGTCGATTGATGGCACGTGGCTGCCCAGGTTTAGGTGGAAGATCACCGCAGAGGCAGCATGGTGAGAAATATTCACCCTGGCCCACTGCCCTGTACAGGTGGGTGATTTGGACACAGACATGTTCTGTGTTACTTTTAACAGTGTAGACTGCCTGCAGCATCCAGGAATCCCAAAGCAAAGCTGTGCTCCTCTGAAAGAAACACACAGCAGGACCCTCAGACTACAGAGCCTGGGGAGTCGCTCGTCCCCTGCAGGGAGAAGGCGCTTGTGGGAGGCAGGAGTTGTTAAACCAGAGGTAGAGAGGAACAAACAAACCACTAGTGACTTACCACAGACAGGAAACCAGGACCCTGCCAGAGATGTGATTTTTGTGTAAAGCAAACTGTTTGCTCCAGAGTCAGCCTGAAAGGTAATTTATAAGTAACAAAAATAAGAAATCGGACAACTACTAGTTAACTGTGTTATTAGGGAATTAAGGGTCAACTGAGCATCTGTGCTTTTTGTAGAATGCCCCTGAGCAGCCATGACAACTGCAATGTGCCACCAAAGGAGCATGGTGGACTCAAAGTACCGTCAGAACTCTTTGCTCTCCCGTCCCCAGTTCTGCTTTGTGTAAACCCTGCTTGCTGTGTTCCCAGGGAAACTCTGATGGAATTAAGCCTCCTAGATGTAAAGATATAAATAACCAATCAGGGGCTGCCAAATACTCTACTTCTGCTTCTGTACGTCCTGCTTGTGACCTTATGAGACTCCTGGCTCCCGGATGTTCTGGGCCTGACTTCTTTGAGGAAAGATCACGGTCAGATCCACATGTAAATAAAGCTGTTTACTGCCTCCGAACTCCTGGTGAGTCTGTTTCCTGGCTTTGGTATTCTGCAACAAGACAAGGCAGCTGACTCTCAGAAAGAGGGAGGTCTTGGGTCATGCCATGGGCGAACCTTCTAGAGATGAGTGCCCAAATTACAACCCAAAACCAGCGCTGCAATTAAACCTGAATACTGAGGTTTTAGTTTAGAATAAACCACCCATATGCTAAAATAAAAACACAGTAGTAGATCTTTCAGTGATTCAAACAGCCTGCTGTGGCACACATGCCATAGATTCACCACCCGTGTTCTAAGCAGTACACTTGTTGGTCTGCAGCTGGGCAGGGGACTGTGCTGGCTCACTTTCTGGGTGGTGGTGTAAGCCCTCTGCTCTGCCTCTGTCCTGGGTTTGCTGGATGCTCCCAAAGTCTGTGCTCGAGAAGAGTTTCCCTATAGCACCACCACAGTCCCATGGTGAAAGCACAGATGAGTGAGCTCTGGGTGAGCTCTGGCCCTTGGGGCAGACAGAAGTGTCTGTGAATGGCGGAATGAGCAGGCCCTGGACACGAGGGGCATCTGACTGGCTTAGCTGATGCACCTTCCATCTCTGCATCCCATGAGATCTCCATCAGGAAGCTTTGTGATCTCTGAGCTACAGGGCTGTTTTTATGCATCATTTTCTGCAAAAATCAGACCACCAGGTAGACTGTGGACTTAAGTCTATTCCTCTGTGATGATCACCAGGCTATTTATTGGATCCCCTCCCTCTCAGCTGGGCAAAAGTTTTTGTTTCTATTTATTTTTCAGTTCTATTCCACTGTGAACTGGAAGCTACGAGGTCCTGGAGACCATGTACTTTGTTGCCTTTCAGGGCCTTTGGAGGGACTTTTGCCTGCTTTTTTGCCACTTGTCAATCTTTTTTTTTCTTTTCTTCCTGTTTTGCAACTTGTGGCTACTACATATGACCCGGGAGTGACTCCTGGTGGGATGGCATCACCTCCCTCTGGCCCCTGCATCTAATTGCTTCCTCTGGCAACTTGTATTTCTACAAACACACTCTGGGCTTTCTACAAACCCATCAGGGCTGCCTCACAGTGTTCTTTTTAAGGACTCACAGAACAATAACAGGATATGGTCTTGGCCTTTCTCAGAACCTTTTCTTTGTTTAATATTTCAACCCTTCTTCCCCTACGAAGCTTTTCCTAGTGGAATCAGTTCATTAAATTGAATTCTCCACAATAAGGCAAAGTCAGTCTTCTATACCAGGGTATCCAAGTTAGTGATACATAGCATATTTCTTTCACGGACCATTTATTTTGACTGTTTCATGTTAGATGTCACTTTTCCCTCCATGATGTCACTGGTGTCATTGGTATGTGTGGGGTCATGAAAATGGCGATGTCATGAAAGCCTCCAACATAGTAAGAGGACTCAGACTTGTGAGATTGTGTCTGGGCACCAACAAAGCCTCACATCCTCCGATGCCTCTTCCTTCTGGGGACAGGGTTCAAGACTCAGTGGAGGCTCAGCTACATTTTAAAAGGAGTAAAAGATTTGGGGGACACAGTCAGAAATTTCCTATTCTATGTCATTAACCTGAGAGTTCCTGTCAATAAAGGTTAACTTTTTTGGACTAAGGGTCATTGATTTTTGGGAGTCATTGTTTTTGAAGTTTTAAACCTAATGGGATAACACTTGCGATACTGATCAAGTTATATAGAATTAAAAATGAAAAGTAATGAATTCTACTTCCTCACATTGATAATATTTTTTTGTATCTAATTTACCCAGCGTGAATATTCACTCGTTCACTCACTCACTCATTTACCAGTAGCTATTCGATCCCTAACACATGCTAAGAACTGTTGTGGGTTTGGGGCTGCCAAGGACATGCCGGTCCCCTTGTGAGCCACACCTCTGTGGTCATCAAGGGTACCTGAGCAGTGGACAGTTCACCGTGACTGAGGGGGAAGGTTCTCGGGTGGTAAGTGGTGGGCTACACGTGCCGCTGTAAATTAGCAGATGAGATGGCCCTTCCCGGGAGCTGCCAGTGGGGAAGGGGACCCTGCAGAAACATTCTTTGTCTTCTCCACCTGCCTGCCCCATATGTTTGTTTTCTCTGGTGCTAGCAAGTGCACCCACAGCCTTCGCTGAACCTCAACCCCGTTGTCTCATACCCATCCCTACTATCTGCCCTTATACCTTCACTCCTCCTTTTTTCCTTCCTCTGGTCTTTAGCCTTTCTCCTTTCTTGTCTAGTTTTTTAGATTACATGTATTAGGGAGAGCATGTGATATATGACTTTCTGTTACATTATTTTTAACAAACATCTACAGTTTACATTAAGGTTTCTTTTCTGTGTTGTGTGGTTCTATAGGTTTTGAAAAATGCACACCATTGTGTATTCGCAACTACAATATCACACAGAATAGTGTCAATGCCTAAAAATCCTCTGCACCTTACCTAGACATCCCTTGTTGACTGTAATTGCCTTTAATATATACCAAGGACTAGTGTAGCCGGATCAAATGGTAGCTCTATTTTTAGTTTATTGAGGAACCTTCACTCAGATTTCCATAGAGGCTGCACAAATTTACATTCCCACTGGGTTTCTTTTTCCTCTGCATCCTTGCCAGTTCATTGTTTTCTGTACTCTTGACGACAGCCATTCTGACTGGAGTGAGATAGAATCTCTGAGTTTTTATTTGCATTTTCCTTGTGATAAAATATGTTGAACATTTTTTTTTCATATATTTATTTTTCATTTGTACTTGTTCTTTTGAGAAGTGACTGATAGTTCATATGCCCATCTATTGACTGGGCTATTGGATTTTTTGGTGTCAAATTTTAGGGGTTCTCTATGTATTCTAGATAGTTAACCTCTGGTGGAAGAGTAGCTGGCAAATAGTTTATTCCATTTTGTGGGCATCTCTTCTTCATTTTGTTAGTTGTTTCCTTGTTGCGGAGAAACATTTTTACTTGAAGTATGCACATTTGTTGATTCTTGCTTTTGTTTTTTTGTGCTATTGGAGTCTGCTGTAGGAAGTCTTTGCTGGTGCCTAGTGCTTCAAGTGCTCCCTGGTGTTTCTCCATACTTCTGCACAAAGCACACAGCTGGCTTAGAACTCTGAAGTTTCTTGGGGAAATTAGCACCATTTTGTCCTCAGTGTTTTGCTGGTAGCTTTGTAAACAACAAAGTGAAGCATCTTTCTACAGACATAGATATCTTCCTGCTGAGAATCTTCTGCATTGAGTTCTGCAAGATGTTCTGGCATTATTTTTTCAGCCCCAGATTCTGGTGAAAGAGTGTGATGGGCAGTGGATTGTGGTGCCCTCTTGGTTAATGAGGAGGACTGTTCATGAGCTCTCAGGAGACATCGTCGAGGGGAATTATTGCTTAAGACTGACATCGCTTGTGAGCTGATAGATTCCTGAGCAAGTTTCACAAGGCAACCATGAAGCACCATTTATAATAGCTACAATGCAAAATAAAATAAAACTCAGGCATAAATTTAACTAAAGAGGAAAAAATTCCCTAAAGAATTCATGAAGGAAATCACAAAAATACAGTAATTTTAAAGACATCTTCCATTTAAGGATGGAAGGATGGGTACTGTCCAAATGTCCACACAACCCAGAATGATCTGTAGACCCAGTGCAACTCCAGTAAAGCACTAATGTCACTCACAGGACTAGGAAAAAGCAATTCTAAAACTTATGTGAAACCATACAAATCTTGAGTATCCAAGGGCTTCTTGAGCAACAACAATAAAGTAAGAACATTGTACTACTTGAGTTTTGAATATTCAAAAATCAACATGAATTCAACAGTACTGTATTGGCCCCAAACAGATAGAGAGGCCAATGGAACAGCATAGACAGTTCAGAAATGATGCTGCACAATAGGGAAATCCAGCCTCTTCAATAAATGAGTTGGGAATACTGAGTATTCACAGGCAGAAGGATAAAATTAGATTCCAATGTCTCACTATAAACAAAAATCAATTCAAACTTGATTACAGGCTTAAATGTGAGGCCCAGACTACACATCTAGTGGGGAAGAACATAGGATAAATGCTTTAAGATGTTGGTTTGGGAAAGAATTTTGAATGTGACCTTGAGTGTTGGCAACAAAAAATAAAACTGAAAAATGGGATAATATCACAATAAAAAGCTATGTACAGCAAAAGAAGCAATTAACAGAGCTGAGAGACAACCTACAGAATTGAAAACATATCTGCAAACCATCTATCTGATGAGTGGTTCATATTTGGAATTTATAAGGAACTCAGTCTCCTCGTGCATGCACACACACACACACACACACACACACACACCCCTTCTGAAAATCCAATTAAAAGTGAGCTAATCATCTGATTAGACATTTCTCAGAAGAAGTCGTATAAATGGCAGACAGAACTATGAAACAATGTTTAACATCACTAACCACCAGAGAAATGGAAATGAAACCACAATGAGATGATACCCCATTAAAATAAGTCTTATCACTAAGACCAAAAATAACAAATGTTGGTGAGGATGTGCAGAAAGGAAACTTACGCACTGTCAGTTGAAATGTAAATCAGGGTATTCATTATGGAAAACATTGTGGAACTTCCTCAAAATCTCACAATAGAACCACACATTGCACGATTTGGCAATTCTACTCTTCCCACCACTGGGTTCACTCAAAGGAAATGATGTCAGCACATCAAAAAAGACATTTGTCCTCCTATGTTTCTTGTGGCACTATTTAGAGTGGTCAGAAAATAGAACAAGCCCAAGTATTTTTCCATGAGTGAGTAGTTTTGTGGCTTATATCTAAATGTTTCCTGAAAGTTTCATATGTTTGGAAGGTGACCAGATTGTAGGGTGCCACATTAATCAATATGCTTTTAGAGATGAGACCCAACTGGAAGAGGTAAGTCACTAGGATGTGGCCTAGAAGGGTGTGTTCTTGTTCCTGTATCTTTCTCTCTATTCTTCTTGGCTACCATGGCTTGAGCCCCTTTTCCTCCGCTCTTGTAGCACTCTGTCTTTGCTTTGGCTTCAGCCAACCACGATAGAAACTATGAACCCAAATAAACCTCTCCTTTAAGTGGCGCCATTGCTATGACTATGTCTGACCAGGTAGTTCAGAGGCTTTGGAACTAGTTTGAAAGAGTGTGAGAAAATTTGGAGGTGCCAGCTAGAGAAGCCCAGGAAGGTGTGAGCCAAGCTTATAACATGGGAGATTCCAGTTGGTGTGCAGAAGACCAAAATGCTGATGGAATGCAGACAGTGAGATCTGGATACAGGAGGTTTCTGTTGGGAACAAGGACTCCATTGGATGTTGGAGTACAGGGTTACAATGTGGCAGAAAATTTGTCTTTATTTTGTCCGTGTGCTGAGACTTTGTGAAAGACTGAGTTGAGAGAGGTGGACTAATTTTTCTAGTGAAGGCAACTTCAAGGCAGCCTCATGTGCAGACTGTGGCATGGCCACAGCTGACTTCTCTTGGCCAGATCTACAGTGAAAATCAAGAGCAAACAGCATATATGAAAAGTATGTGGTTTAATAGAAAGGAAGTGCTTACAAGGTTGGGGGATAAGAGAACATGTTGCTGAAAAGACTGGGGTTAAGAGAAGTATTTTGTTTCAGAACAGTAGGAAAGACAGCTTGAATACATCTCAGGAACTGGCAAGAGCCTGCCCTTCACAGGTTTAAAGGTGCAAAACTGTAAAGCTTCTATTTGAGAAGAGTCCCTGGCCCCCTGCCAGAGAGGGACTGCCTAGGGAGAATTTGTTTCCTTGTGCTCAGCTAGTCAGGTATTTATAGACCTTTGGAACCATGTTTCCAGGGGACTTGGCTAATGCTTGAGCTGACAAAAGACCTTGGCATTACCTGTATGGTTTTGGTTTTATAGATATGCACACTGCAAGGGTTGTGTGGTCTTGGAAGCTTCTACCTGAATTTTAGTAGAAGGCCTAAAAGCTGGCAGTATGCTCCTGAGAGGGAAATGAGTGAAGCCAAGAATACTTTGTAGAACCCAGGAAGTTGGAGGAGTGAGGAGTGGGCATTGTCTGCTGAGAAAAACTATAGGCAGTGAGCAAAGTCATGCCAAGACAAAGGGCATGAGGGCTGCAATTGGCAATATCATAGGACTGGAAACACCCAAGCCCTTTGGAGTTTATAACTCAACACTGTGGAGACTACCTTATTGATTAGGCCTGACGCAGGCTCTGAGTAGCACAGGGTATAAAGAGTTAACCCCACATCTGGCTTGTTTTGAGAAGCGAGTCCACCTGGAGCCCGTGAGCAGAGGTCAGAGTAGATCTTGCCTAAATTCCATTCCCACAATTAAAAATAAAAATAAAAACCTTCCTTTTTTATTTTTTTGTACCAGGGATCCAACTGAGGACCTTGTGTTACGAGGGAGGTATGTAGCCAGTGAGCTTTATCCCTGGTCTGACTAAAATTGTCTTACCTAGAAGGACAAGGTTATTTGCTAACTGCAACCTTATGTTTCGTCTGTTTTATTCCTAATTCAAGAATGCTTTATCTTTTTCTTTACAAGCCTGGTCTGCACCTGCAATATGTCCATAGCCACTGAATGTCCCCTCACATAGCCCCTGTACCCCAATCTGACCATGATGTCTTCAACAAACAGCAATGGCTTTGGCTGACTGGGGCCTTTGCTTGCTGCTCAGCACTGGCCATTCTGGCTCCCATTTCTCTGTCTCTTTAATTCTGTCTTTGAGTCTTTCTTCATCCCTGTGTCACACACTGGGTGGGAGCCTGGGATCAGGCCCCAGACATGGAGCTATAATTTAATGTTTGCCTTGTTGAGTTTTGATCTTACTCTGTCCAATTACTTTTTTTTCTGTCCCCATTTCTCCCTTTTGGAATGTTTACCCTGTGGCATTGTATATTGGAAGTATTTAACTTTCTTTTTGACTTTTATAGGTGCTCACATTTGCCTTGAGTTCAGGGGAGACTTTGGACTTAGACTTTTCTGCAATGCTGGGATGCTGAAGGTTTTGGTGACTCTCTGGTATGGACTAAAGGTATTCTGCCTAGGATGATGGATATGAGAGTACTAGGGCCAGGAGTGGAATCTTATGGTTTAGATCCAAAATGTGTATGGAAGGTGACTGGATCTTGGGGTGCTATACTCATCAGTAGATTCATCTGTTGATGACTCAGTAGCTGAATGCAATGATAGGAGTTGGGGAAGGGTTGGAAGACACAGGTCACTGAGAATGTGACCTGGACAGGTATAGTCTTATCCTTGGCTCCACCCTTTTCTCTCTGCTTTCTGTCTGCCAAGAGTTCAGCAGCTCTCTTCTTCCTGGCCCTTCCATTGTCTTATTTCTGTTTTGGAGTCAGATAACCATGGACAGAAACTCTGAGCCAAAGTACAGCTCTCCTGTAAGTCCACACAAATTGGGTATTATGTCCCATTGATGGAGAAGTGGCAAAGACAATGGATAAAGAAAATGGCACACATGGCTGGAGATTTAGCTCAGTGATTCTGGTGCCTGCCTTGCAAGCACAAGGTCC
This sequence comes from Thryonomys swinderianus, assembly GCA_004025085.1. Taxonomy (NCBI): domain Eukaryota; kingdom Metazoa; phylum Chordata; class Mammalia; order Rodentia; family Thryonomyidae; genus Thryonomys; species Thryonomys swinderianus. The sequence continues at coordinate 65,484 of PVIC010000542.1, read as the reverse complement.
TGAGTTCAATTCCAGGTAACCACATACAACAAAATTGGGCATGGTGACTCTTGCCCACCAGCAATCAGTACCACACAGCACAGTGCTGGGTGTGGTGGCTCATGCCTATAATCCCAGCACTCGGGAGGTAGAGGCAGGAGGATTGCTGTGAGTTTGAAGCTTACCTGGGCTACATAAGTGAACTCAGGGCCAGCCTGAACTACAAAATGAGACCCTGTTTAAAAAAAAAAAAGGTACATGAGTATGCATGCACCCATGTACACACACAGAGATGTATTATTTGGTCATTAAAAATAGCATGAAAGCCTGTTATTTGCAGTAACATGGGTGATGCTGAGGTGAAATCAGCCTGTCCTGCAAAGACGAGCACTAGCTGATCTCACTCACACATGGGTTCTGGAAATGCTGGTCTCAGAGAGGTGGAGAGTGGAAAAGTGGTTACCAGTGGCTTGGAGAGTAGAGAGAGAAAGGCAAGAAGTGTGTCAACAAGGCTACTGAGGAAGGAGGAATGAGCTATGGTGTTCCACAGCACAGTACACTGAAGATGGTTGCTGCACTGGTTCGAATATCTCAGACCAGTTAGAAGAGAAGATTTTGAAATTATTCACCACTGAGAAGCAAAGAAATTGCCAAAGATTTAGCTTAGTGGTTTTGATGCCTGCTTTGCAAGTGCAAGGATCTCGAGGGCAACCCCAGTAGGTTTTTTTTTTTTTTTTTTTGGACAGGGTCTTACTTTGTAGTTCAGGCTGGCCCTGAGTTCACTTATGTAGCCCAGGTAAGCTTCAAACTCACAGCAATCCTCCTGCCTCTACCTCCCGAGTGCTGGGATTACAGGCATGAGCCATCACACCTGGCACTGTGATATGTGCTACTGACTGCTGGTAGGTGCCTGGTATGTGGTTACCGGGGATCAAACTAGGGAATTTTTTGCTTGCCAGGCAGGTGCTGTAACCACTGAGCTGAATCTCCAGCTTGTCTTTCTTTCTTTTTTTTTTTTTTAAACAAGATTTCGAAGTGAAAAAATATAGAGTAATGGATATTTAAGAAATTTATCCAATGTCGATATGAATCAAAACATCATGCCAGGCGTGGTGGCTCATGCCTGTAATCCCAGCACTTGAGAGACAGAGGCAGGAGGATTGCTGAGTTCAAGGCTTGCCTGGGCTACATAGTGAGTTCAGAGCCAGCCTGAACTACAAAGCGAGACCCCATCTCAAAAAAAAAAACATCATATTGTACCTTCTATATGTACAAATATTATGTATTAATAAAAATAAACTTTGCCAATTAAAAATAAGTGAAATTGAAATGTTGGTGCATAATAATGATACTACTGTGTACATAACATATTTTGTTTATTTTCATGTTTGTTGTGTCAGTCTTCCTTCCCTTCTTCTCCCAATCCTGTTTCCAGTTACCGGACAACTACCTTCTAGATTTTGTCCCTTCTGCCTTTTCTGTGTTTATCTGTATTTATTTATTTTTATGTTTCCTATATAAGAGAAAGCATCAGATTTCTATAACTTTCTAAGACTGGATTATTTTATTTATCATGATGGTGTCCAGTTCCTTTCAATGTGCTGCATGTGACAGGATTTCCTTCTTGTGGCCCAGTAACAACTCTGTTGTATAATTATACCACCTCTTGTTTATTGACTCGTCTATTGATGAACACCTGTGCTGACCCCATATCTTGGCTGTTGGGAATTGTGCGAAAGAGTGCATGGGTAATATCTTCTGTATGTGGAATTCATTTTCTTTGGCTATATATCCAGGATGTCTAGCAACTTTTTATATGGAACAAAATTAATTTCTGGGCTATCTATTCTGGGTTCTATATTGGTATATTTTTCTTCTCTTAGTAGTGCCATATTTTAATTATCATAACTAATTTTTGTAGTCTGATCTCATTACATTTTTAAATTAGATTTTTTTGTAACTTATTTATTTCTACTTCATGATAATGTCAAATTCTCCAAAATTTGCATGGAATTTTAATTTGATTTTATGTAAATTATTATAAGATTTATGTTGGGGTTTTACAGAAAACCAATAACCAATAAAATTTACACATATTCACATGCTATATAATATATAAAAGAGGAAAACTTGAATTTCTTTATGACTTCAGAAGCAATGTTGACACAGGTTGGATGACTCAGTGGAAATCTGATCTCTTATTTGAGCCCTGTGTATGATGTGCCAGGTGTTGTAATACCCCAATTACCTGACTCTTCCAGGTTCTTCCTCCTCTTCCCTGGTGAAAGACTGTTACGAGGGAATTTAAAGATGTACTACATGGTAAAGATAGATTGTTACTCCTAACATCTTATCTTGCAGGTAAAGTCAATGTGGGGAATCACAGGTGCTAAACTTTATTTATAATGGCAAAGTGATATATTCATGCAAGTGTTCCTTGATGTAGTAACATCTTATTTTCCTTTAGGCTAGACTTCCAGACATAACTGTAGGACAAAATAGAACAAACAACAAAAACAAATGAAGGAATACCTGTAAATAAAATATCTTAGCTGCAAAGATTGAGGACCTGAAGAACAGAATTGGTTTGAAAAAAAAGGAGTTCTGTCTTGATAGCTCTCTAAAGGAAACCAGTTAAGATGCCTAATAACTGACACATGGGAAGAGAACACAGACAAAGCTTCTGCAGTGCTGCACCCTTATCCCCAGGGTTAGTTGAAGCTTTAATTTTCTGTTTTTCCATGTCAAGGATTGAACTCTCACTCTTTGCACTGAGCTAAACCCCCTCCTCATACTTTTGTTTAATTTGAGGCAGAGTCTTGGTTAGTTGCTGTACTGCCTGCTTGGTTTGGACTTCAGACCCTTCTGCCTCAGCCTCCCAGAGTGTTGGGATTATGAGCATGCATCACTGAGTCTGGCTGAAGTTTCAATTTTATACATATTCATTTGATACTTACTTTGTTTTTGTGAAAGTTGAATGATGATTAGTTTTAATTGATAGAATCAGCTCTTCTGAGGAAGGTAAAGACTAACACAACAATAAAAGACTGTTCAACATTTATAAAACTAGATAAATTAGAAGAACTTTAAGTTTTATGTTTGACTAGTATAAGGAAAAAACTTTTGGAGATAAGATGGATTGGAAGACACATGCGACTCTGAGAGGATAAACGTCTGGTACAGGCAAATGTCCCAGGCTGACTCCAGACTTCGCAGGGTGCAGGACTGGCTGGGTCAGGCCAAGGACTCGACTGAGGAGGGCATGGGGGATGCCTGAGTCACAGGGCAGAGAGATCAGCTCCTGGAGGTGAGCAGCTCATGATATGAGAAAGTGGTGGACGTGGGGGTGGAACAGAGGGTTGGACACAGGGATCTGCTGGGCTGGCAGGTAGGTGGGGGATTGGTCAGCCTTCCTCATTTGCCCCACCACACCCTGGAACTGCTTTGTGACTCTTCCATGCTCTGTGCATGAGGTTGGAGATGAGTCCAAGCCCCTGCACCCTCAGAATGCGGTTGGCTCAGGCAGCCTTGTGACTCAGGTAAGGAGCAAGGTCTCTCCTCTCTGGGCTCCTCTCACAGACACAGCCCGAGGGCCCCTTTCTGGGCACCGCCATGCTGCTCCTTCTGTTCCTGTGCTACCTGATGCTGAAACTATTTTCACCAACACAGGGAAGAGTGAGGGCTCCGACAGATAAGGAAGTGAGGGGAGTCCCCTGGTGGGTTCTCTGAGGCCATGCCCCAGTCCAGTCCTATTACTGAGGGAGTTTGGTCATCTCCGGAGACTCCTGCCATGCGGAGTCTGAGAAGATGGAGCCTCACTCCTCAGGGGGACAGGGCAGGGCTGGGAAGTGGGTGAGGGAGGGAGGCTTTCCATCTGGAGCTCACAAACCACCTCTCCGGCATGGCAGAGAGTTCCAGGATACAATGTCGGACAGGGCTTCCCTGCTCCTGTTGGCTTCATTCGGGTGTTCTCTGACAGTCTTTCCTGACCCTTCACCGTGGGCCTCATTCTCATGATGATCTTTCCTGCTGGACTGATCGGGAGAGCAGTGCTGCCCCCAGAGAGCTTCTGAGCAGAGCATGGAGCCTGAGCCCTGCCTGCAGGACACAGCATCCCCGAGGAGCACAGATGTGAATATTTTACTCCCTCCGATTCCATTCTCTCCTGGAGCAGAGGGCTTCTGGCTGAGAGCATCAAATGTGGATCTCACAGACAAAATCATCTCTTGAGTTTCCAAGGAAGGAAATTTTGAAGAAAATAGATCACCCTTAAGAGTTAATAAAAGGAAGGAACAAATCCGTGTTAATTCAATGGAGTCGTATTATTCTTGTGTAATGAATGTCTGAGCTTCCTCCAAAGAGGAGCAATCAAAGTGCTTATTTTTTTATTCTCTGCATCGGTGTGGAATCAGGAGGAGAAGGAAAGGTGGAATACTTAAAATGATGCCTCTTTCTTTTCACCTGAGGCAAGGATAGCATCTCGTACCTCTCCCATGACCTCTGAGGAGATCAGTTGGTAAATGTAGTGTCTATCAGGACACACAACCTGCACAGCAGGCCAGGCCCAAGACACGTCCTAAAGCCCCTGCTTGGCCCACATGGGTAGGAAGCTGTGGTGGCCCTGAGCAGTGGGTGTTCGGGTGGCGGGTTCAACAGGTGGTCATGGGAGATATTCAGGAGGAGCGGGTTGCTTTGGGGTCAGAATTTATATCTTCTGACATCTTCTAAATAACTTTTCTCCAGAGTCCTCTTTGAGCTGACTGCTGACTTCTGTGCTGTATCTGTCAGTTTTGGCAGCACCCAGGATGGTGTGTGCGAAGCCATTTTGAAGTAAATGCGAAGCTGCACACAGGGGATGTTCTAGTATTACCCTTCACTTTGTCTTTGGAACCTTGGGGCTTGCAGACTTCAGTACCCGGGTGTTTCCCATCAACACACCTGATGTGATCCGCGTTTTGATCTTTGGTCTGCATCACCTGCTGCCCTGCGAGGAAATGACGGGGAGAGGAGATGGAAGGGACAAAGCTGCATTCTATTTCGATAAGCTGACTGGTCTCTTTGCTCCTTTCACAGTCACTTTTACTCATGTTCTGTGTATCTCAGGGGCTCAGTCCAGGCTGCCTGAGTCTGGCAGAGGCAGCCACAGCAGCAGATCCATGAACGAAGTGCTTGGGAAGAAGTTGTGTTCTGTGAAGTAGTATTTGTAGGGAGGTGTTGGGGGGGAGCGATATTCAGGTGGCCCCACACTCACTAGGACAGTGGGTCCTCCTTTCCTTGTGGGTACCCTGGCTATGACTTTGTGCTTTATCTCCCCCTTGGGGCTCTGGGTCAGCATCATGACCCCACCCACTTTCAACGGTCGCTGTGTCTAGGCCCCCACGTGGTGCTCACTATAAGGACCACTGAAGCTGGTCTTCTGCTCTGCAGGGCATCATGGGAAGATGTTGCTCAGCCTGTGTTCAGTTGAGCATCCCTAGATTCTGTGACAGAACTGTCATGCACTCCAACCCTTGCCTTGTGGCAAGGCCTCCAACATGCCCAGCTGCAGCTCTGTGCCTGAGGCTTCTCTGGCTGTGCCCTCCATTCTCACCCGACCGGGCCATCTCTTTAGTGCACTCATTGTTGTCCTCAGCTCTGGGCGACTCTCTGCCCCCAGAGCTGACTCCTTCCTTAGAGTCCAAATTCCCAGTGGAGCAGAGCAGGCTCTCCAGAGAGAAGCACTTTGACTCTGGGACTGCTTGTTGCCATGGATACAGGGCTGGGGGTGGGAGAGTCTGGAAACAGCAGGTGCTGCTTGAAACTCTAACATGTGGGCTGGGTGCCTTGTTTTGGAGAAATACTTCGATCTTGCCACTGGTGTTTGCTTCCCGGAGAACCATCGAAAATGAGTGGTTTCCTCCCTGGTTATTACTTCACGCTGCCTTGACTGATGACTTTTGCACGGGAAAAGGATTGGCCAGTTGTTGGTGGTAGGACTCTAGATTAAGTGGTCACTTACTTCAAGGCACAATGATACCGAGATGAAAGAAAAGATATGGTAGAATAAGGGAATGCAGGAAAACATAAAGAGGAAAAACACAACCCTGTGAGGCGTGCAAAGTCCCATTGCCTTCTCATCTTTACACCATGACCCTGTCCTGCCCCACTTTCCCATGTGCTCTGTCAGCTCTTCCTTGGGGCTGATCAGGGCATGACAGCTCATGATGTCACTTGGGCAGAAGGGAATGCAGCTGCAGTCTAACCCTCCGTGTACACTCCACTTTCATAATTATTGATGACAATGTTGATGCTTCCTGAACCATTGCTGCTCCTATTTTTTTTTTTTTGAGACATGGTCTTGTGTTGTAGTTCAGGCTGGCCCTGAGCTCACTATGTAGCCCAGCCAAGCCTCGAACTCAGCAATCCTCCTGCCTCTGCCTCCCGAGTGCTGGGATGACAGGCTTGAGCCATCAGGCCCGGCATTGTGGTGTGTAGTACTGATTACTTGTGGGTGTGAGTCACCACACCCGGTACTGTTGTATGTAGTTATCAGGGATTGAACCAGGGACTTTGTGTTTGCTAGGCAGGTGCCGGAACCACTGAGCTAAATCACTGGCCCTGCTGTCCCTATTTTGTCCTGTGGCCTCATCATGTGCCCCACTTGCTCCTGTGTCTGTGTCCCAGGATGGACTTTTCACCAGAGAGATATCTCTGATCATGTTGGGTGGTTAGGAAAGCAAAGAGACCTGTGCTTGAGTAGGGGAGAGGGAGCCAAACAGCTCCCTGGACACAGTTTACCCCCTTCACAAAGCCACACACGAGTGCCTTGGCTTCTCACCATGGACAGCAGGGCTGCTGCGTCTTTGCAGCCTGAGCTCCCCTCTGTGACTAGCCCACCCACCTCTGTGACTGAGGCTGCCTGTCCTCAAGTCCCCGCGGGTACCTGACTACACAGGCTGTGATGGGTGCTTGTTCTGTGACTTCTGATTCCCACAGTAGCTCAGTTTTAAACAATACACCCCTCAGAAGAGTTCCTGATTGTATCACTCCTAAATATGGCAGACACTGCAGAGGATTTCTTCTCCAAACTCCCTGCCAGGCAAAGAGGTCAATTTCAGAGTAAAAACCTACACTGTATTTGCTGTCTGTGGTGACTGTGGGTTTTTCCTGGGGATATCCCTGCAGGTCAAGGTCCCTTGCTTATCACCGGCGCTTCTCCAGGCCTAGCTTGTGTTTGTGGATTCATGTTCCCCTCCTGGGGAGCTAAAGGTTCCAGAGTGGTCTGTTCTTTTTATTGCTTTCGACTTCTGTTTATCTTTGCTTTTCACTTTCCTCTTCAATCTCGATTCCTTAAGCTCTTCTCTTTCTCTTTGGTAAAAGTTGTTTTCCAGGTATCAGCATTTTCGGTCCCGGAGAAGCTGATGTTTGCTGTCAGCTTTTACATCAGCATCTTTTAGCACCTGATTTAAATTTTTAAAAAAATTTTGAGGCAGGTCCTCACTAAGTTGCTACATTGCCCGGTGGGCTCAAATTTGCCATGCTCCTGCCTCAGCCTTCAGAAGTGCTGGTATTAGAGGTGTGTCCCGCTCCATCTGGCTTATATTTTTTCGTAATATTTTAAAATTTCTTTAAGCAGAAGTACAACCACACATTTTGAAGCAACTTTCTTTGCTTCAAAGTACATCTCAGGATTTCTCAAGTGGTTAATAATCCACCTTCCACAGGACGCAGCTGCTCTACTGTTGGGTGTAGAACCCAGAGGAATGGAGCCAGGCTCTCTGTGACATGCCACTACCCAGTTCACAGTGGCGTTCACAAAAAGCCAAGAGGTGGAAGCAAACCAAGTGTTTTCCAGGGGATGAGTGAATAAGCAGAACATAGTTTATCCATATAATGAAATCCTATTTCACCTTCAAAAAGAAGGGAATTCTGAAACATGCTCTAACCTGGATGAAAGGTGAGAAGGTACGCTAAGTGAAAAAAAGCCATAAACAGACTAAGTGCGATTCCACCCATGGGAGGCACGTAGAGTGACAGACAGTAGAGGGGGCATTCCCTGTTGGGCAGGGCTGGGTAATCCGGAGTTAGAGCTCATGGCTTCAGGGTTTCAGTTGGGGGAGCTCAGGAGCTGGATGGTTGTGATTATTGTGACAGTGTGACTTTATTTAATGGCTCTGCACCATACACTTGGGGGTGGTTCAAATGGAAACTTTCAGTTTATGTGCATTTTATCACAATTAACAAACTGCCTGTAGAACATATCTCAAACGCTTTTCTCTACTCCTGCATTTATTGTAAGTGTACATTTAGATGGGAATGGGAGTCTTGGGCTCACTCGTCTTTGCTGAGGTGCTTGTATCTCTGCCACTTCCTGATTGCCCCGGCTCAGGGGTGCAGGAAAATTTCCCCAGGCAGCAAAGCAGAGACTACACTGAGGGGGAGGAGCTGTCCGTGTGCTGGAAAGCACCAGGGAGGCGGTGGGTTGGCTCAGGTGGGCAGGGGGAAGTACTCGGGTGGCCACCTCATCTGTGACCACCAGTGAGTGTTGGTTACATCCCTGTCCCACACAAAAAGCAGTCACATCTGGGCCACAGGTGGAACTTTGGAAAGGATCAGAAAAGTGTTTGGAAGAAGCAAAGTCCTAGAACTTAAAAGGTATTTGTCTCAGACTCCTAACTTCCCCACTCTTAATATTCATCCCCCCTACCCCCCAACTAACCACAGGTTGAAGCTACTCTTCCCAACCCTAAAGTGAGTCATGGTCCTGTTTCCTAAATCTGGCTGCTTTGCTCTTCCTTGATTTCTCTTGCTTTGCTTCCCCTACTGCCCAGCAAATCAGCTCTCACCTGTTACGTTGATTGATTTAACAAGTATTTCTTTTCACTCTTTCCCTCGTGAACTTGATAGACCACAGAAGGGACAGGATTGGTACGGAATGCTTCCGAAGAGGTTCCACTATTACCTTGGTAGTTTACCAGTAGTATGTCTTTCAGAGACCTCTGATACCTGTGAACAAATTAATGGCTCTCAACTCTCTATGCTGTTATGTATCACTTTTTACTCATGTTATTTATTGTTTGGTTTGGATTTAATTTTAACCCAGTGGAGGAGTCCTTGCAAAATAAGATTTATATCTTCTGTGATTATAAGTCCCCACTTAGCAAATAGTATGTTTGGCACATGAGTAAATATTCAATAAATATCCACTGATTGTTCAAAACATTAGTGAAAAATTCTGACTAAAGATAAGTCAGAAAACCATTTTTTAGATCATTCCTTCAGGGGGACATAACATTTTATTTGCAGTTGAATGTGATGTGATACTGCATCAAAAAAGATAATATTTTCCTGTGGTTGAGAGAGGTGTAAGAATTGTAGTCTGTGTAAAAACTCAGAAGTGCCCATCTCCGGACTTCTCGTTTTTCTCATTGTGATAGTAATACAGACCATCCAGTGTCCAGCGCTGCCTCCACCTCCCTGGGAGGCACCCCTGGTGGGGTACATTTCCTTTTGGGGTGGGGGAGCTCCCGCACAGAATTCAGGGACATGGCTTCCTCTCTTAGTGATACATTTAATTGTGTACATTTAGCAAATGCATCAGCACCATAGGCCAGATGCTTGCATTTCCCTGCACCATTCATTTGCTGAAGTCCTGACTTTCAGAGGAGACATTGTGTGTATGTCCTGTTACAGCTGGACACAATCAAAAGCCAGAAGCAGCCTTTCACCACATGCCAGTCACTGGCCATTTTGATTCTGGACTTCTCAGCCTCTAGATTGGTGAGAAAAATGTCTGTTATTTATAAGGCCCTCTGTGAATGGTACTTGTTTTAGCAGCTGAGTGGACTGAGGCAATTACCAAGCCACTGTAATATAGTTCTTTCTAAACAACAATCAGAAAGCAGCTACTATACGGTAATATACTGAGCAGCGCGGTGATAATCTGTGCTGGGCTTTGCTGAGTTTGACCTCTAGCCTGTCCACGCCCTTGCAGAGGCAGAGGGCCCGGAAGCACGAGACCACTCCTTCCAGGTGCCAGCTAACCCCAGAAGCTGTGCAGCCTGCTGAGCTTAGGCTATAGTCTCGGAAGCTGAGCCAAACAATGTTGATTTATTGTGCTTTTTATATTAGAGATAATCTGACTAACACAGAGGAGTTTACTTTCTAGCAAATAGAGCATCATACGCATTGGTATTTTGAAAACTCCAGGTCCTGCCATGCCTGCTCGCATCCCATTCTTGGGAACTTCACACATTTACACAAGGTCCTCTTCTCCCCAGCTCTCTGCCTGGTTCTCCTCCATCTCTGTTGTACCACCCATCCCACGTGGGACAGCTGCTTTCTTCTCGCTCTCTCGCACACGTCCAAACATTCTGCTCTTGTTCCTTCTGCTGGACGTCCAGCTTTGCCTTTCCAAACCAGACACAGCGAGACCCAGGAGGCCTCCTAGGAGACTCTCCCCTCTTGTTGGTGTGAAGCACCAACAAGAAATCTTGTTTCTGATGGGAACTGGTTATTTTCTGCCAGGTCGTCTTGCTGAATCCTCAGGATCTTGTGAGGATCGTTACTTTTATCTTCCAGGTAATGAAGCCATGGGTCACAGACATTAAGTTTCTAAAGTTTAGGGTTACACTTGGGTAAGTGGCAGAGCAGAGCTTTGTGCCTGAGTCTGGCCGACTCCAGGCCAGAAGCGATTTTGGCAGCTGTCCCTGTCACACCACAGCTCCCAGTGCTCAGCATCCCCTGTGTAAGAAGATGCTTAACCAACACTTCATGCATCAGCTACATGTTCTAATCCACAAAGAGAAATTTTTCTGAGCCTATTTCAGGATTCATGCATTTTTAATACAACAAAGATCTCAGATAAGGACCACTGGGTCAGTATCACAAGCTATTATTGATTTTGCAAGTAACAACTATACCTTTGTGTTACAAGTCAAACCCTTCTGGTGGTCTGATGCATCTCTTTTTGGGGACAGAAAGTTAGAATGCCAAACACATCTAAGGGATTCAGCATGTCTTCTAGTGCTGAGCTGATGCTGTTGCTTGGCCTCAGTCCAAATGACTACAGAGAACTCAGATGTGTGTACTTTCTGTCCAGTTCCAATTTGACACAAGCTTTTGGTCTTGTTTTGACTTTAAAATTTTCTTTTTGTTAGTACATGTTAGAACATAATGTATGCATTCTTTCTGTGAAGCTGATACATGCATGTACTATATATCAATTCCTTTTGTTAGCCTATATTCCTCTGTTTTTCTGCCCTGCCTTTATCTCTTGACCCCCTTTCCTGTTGAGAAAAATCTCTCTACTTCCTAATATCTATCTTTTATTTTGCTCTTTATTTGTACTTTGAGTTTCTCATATAAAAGAATCCATGCAGTATTTAAGCATGTGTGTCTGATTTATTTCACTTCCCACTGTATATGGTCTCAAGGTGGATCTACTTCCCTACAAAAATTATTTAAGTTTATCTTTCTATAAGAGTAGTGCTCCATTTGTGTAAACATCAGTTTCCTTCAACCATTCCTCTCTCAATGGACATGTAGACTTCTTCCCAGATTTAGCTATTATCACTTGTGCTGCGGTAGGTATGGATAGGGAAAGTATTTCCACATTACAATGTCTGTAACTGTTTTGGGAAGATACCTAGAAGAGGAATAGCTGGGTCAAATGGAATTTCTAGCTTCAGAATTTTGAGTACTCTCCATGATGTCTGTACCAGTTTACATTCCCACCAACAGTGTAGAAGAGCTCCTCTTTCCTTGCAGTCTTGCCAACATTCATTATTTGATTTCTTGATGGTGCCATTCTTTCTGAGGTAAAATGGAATCTCAGTGTTGAATTAATTTGGATTTCTCTAAGGGCCAGAGATGTTGAGTATTTCTTCATATATTTATTGGCTATTTGTACTTCTGTGAATTTTGCTTGCCCATTTTTAATTGAGTCTTTTTATTTTGTGGATCAAATTTTTTGAGTTCTTCATATTTTCTAGATTGAGTCCTCTGAGGAATCACTGGTAAATTTTTTCTCCACATGTAAGTTGTCTTTTCACACTGTTGGTTATTTCTTTTGTTGTGCAGAGACTTTTAAATCTAATATGACCCTATTTACTGATTTGGGGTACTATTTCCTGTGCACTTGGAGTTCTGTTCAGAAAGTCTTGCTTATGCCTGATTTTAAGGGTTTTACATATTTTGTCTTCTTCTATGGTAAGTATTTCTGTTTGGAACACTTAGTCCTTTGATTCATTTTGATTTTAGTTTGGTACATGGTGAGAGACATGGGCCTAGATTCAGTCTTCTGCATGTGAATAGCTAGTTTTTCCCAAGAAAAAGTATTAAAAAGGCTATTTTTCATCCAGTGTCTATTTTTGGCCCCTTTATCAAAGATCAAATAATTGAATGTGCCTGGGATTATTTCTGTGCTCTACTATTTGATTCCATTCATGCTCTTGTCTGTTTATGTGCTGGTACCATGCTGTTTTTTTTTTTTAAATCATAGTAGCTTTGTATTATACCTTCAGGTCTGGGATTGTGATGTCTCCTCTTTTGCTGTAGTTACTCAGGACCACTTTTGCTATTCTGAGTCGTTTTTGAGTCCATATAAATTTTAAAGTTGTTTTCTGTAAAAAATGTCATTGGAATTTTGGTTGGGATGAAATTGGTTGGGATGAAATTTAGAAGAATGGCTATTTCAACTACATTGGTTCTCCTTATCCAAGAAATGTCTTTCCATTTTCTGATGTCCCTTTTCATTTCTTATTAAAGAATATTGTAGTTTTAATTGTAGGGATCTTTCTTTCCTTAATATTTAATTTTCTTGGTGCTGCTATGAATGGCATTTCCCTTGATTTCTTTTTTTAAAATTGATTTTATTGGTACATTTTATATATACATCATGATCACATTCAACATGGAGAATTTGTACCAGTATATGACATGACTTCATTCCCATATTTTTCCCCATTCCCTTGCCTACCTTTCAACCCTCTGCCCCCTATATACATAAACTTTGTTTCCTTTCATTTTTATCATCACATTTTTTCTTTCCCTTTGTTACTTACCCATACCCCCTTTTTCCTTTGAATATTTTCTATTTCACAACATCTACCATAATTCTAGAACTCATTTACATCTTCAGTTTCTCATACCAGAGAAAAGATGTGGTATTTACACATCTGTGACCTATTTATTTCACTTGTGAGTATGTCCTCAAGACATGTCCATTTGAGTGTGTTGACTTTATATCCTGCTACATTATGAAATTTGTTTCTTTGTGCTAAGAGTCTTTTGGTGGGCTTTTTGGAATCTTCTTTATAGAGGATCATGTCATCTGTAAATAATGATAATTTGACTTCTTCTTTTCCTATACATAATCATTTTATTTCTTTTTCTTCCTCAACTGCTTTTGCTATTGTTTTCAAGGCTATGTTGAACAGGATTGGTGACAGTGGACATCCTATCTTATTCCTGACTGTAGAGAGAAAGCTTTCAGTTTTCCCCTAATATGATGTTGACAGTATCTTTGTCATACATGGCTCTTATCAGATTTGGATACAGTTCTTATATACCTATTTTCTTTAGTATTTTTATCATGAAAGAATATGGCAGGGCTGGAGATTTAGCTCAGTGGTTCCAGCGCCTGCCTCACAAGCGCAAGGTCCTGAGTTTGATCCCGGTAACCACAAACAACAATGGTGGGAGTGGTGGCTCACGCCTGTATCAAAAGAATATTCAGTACCTTCATTTTTAAAAGAAACCCTCACAAAAGTTATAGTAGCTACAGAAGCCAGAAATACATTATCAAGAGAAAGCACCACAGAATATACTTCTGCCATAACACGTAAAAACTGAGAACAATCATTACTTTCTTAGTCGCCAGAAAAACACTTGGAAATGGAAAGCTGTGCCTTTCTGCAGCAGCAAGCAGCACACCTGTGTCTATCTCTGTGGTTCGTGGATTTGGGTTGAGGGTGTGGAGGAAACGACCTTTGAGGGTTCTGCAGAGTATGCTGAGAACAAGAGCTGAGGGCGGGGTGGGACAACCTGGCGCTAGGGAATGTTTAATTTCTGCAGTCATTTGAAAAATGAAAAAACAGGGCCAGAGATTTAGCTCAGTGGTTCCGGCGCCTGCCTTGCAAGGGCAAGGTTCTGAGTTGGATCCCAGTAACCACATACAATGCTGGGTGTGGTGACTCACGCCCACCAGCAATCAATACCACATACCACAGTGCCGGGCGTGGTGGCTCATGCCTGTAATCCCAGCACTCGGGAGGCAGAGGCAGGAGGATTGCTGAATTCGAGGCTTGCCTGGGCTACATAGAGAGCTCAGAGCCAGCCTGAACTGCAAAGTGAGACCCTGTCTCCAAAAAACAAAAAACAAAAAACAAAAAACACCCCACAAAACAAAGACACAAAGTAAGCATATAAAAAACTAACCCTCCTAGAATCTTCTGAAAAAATAAGTTTGAACAGAAACCTCTGTTTCCCTTCCTAGGTCTTGCCTTCCACCTCATGACTGGTAGTGTCATCTACGTTCTCAGCGTTGAGTACTGGTGACAGTCACGTTTTCAGCGGACCAGGTGTCTGATTGCTGTGTGCCCAGAGGCTTGTGACGTCTCTTCCATATTAACTGTTACTGGGAAGGGGATCCAGCTTTGGCTGTGTGCATCTCAGGGAGCATCCTAACATAATTTATTGATTTCTAAATCAGTGCTCTGATCATGCTTCAATGCACATAAGCAAGATGGCTGCAGACACTTTGCTGTTAAGAAGTTTGCCCCAGATCTTGAGGAATCTTGGACGTGACATGAGTTTCATCAGTGGAACTCCTGTTTTCACTCCTTCTTACCCAAATGAGCCATGATTGTGCTGGTGAGGGATAGGTCAGGCTCATTGGTGCTGTCTCACTTCCAGTGCTTTGTTCTTCTTGGGTGTGTGGAAAGTGAGGCCTCCAAGCCTCTCCACACTTTGTGGTGTATGTGGCTCATTCTGAATGATGAGCAGCTCCCTAGAGTCTGGGGCCTAAAGTCATTATCTTCTTTTAAGGACCCAGTGGCTGACAACATCTGGGACAAACACATGCTTCTCCTTGGAATGGATCTTGAATGAGGTATCCATGGGCCACCAGAGACACCGTGGATATGCATGGCAGGTGGCAGTGACAGGAGCTGAAACATGTGTCAACAACTGGAAGAGCTGCCTGTGAACCGCTGCAGACAGTAGGCAGATGTATACAAATATCAAGTTTTAGGATAAGGAGAATCCAGTTACATCAAAGAGCTGACAGCAATGTACATCAAATACATAGTAAGTCACCCTGGATTCATCCATGTGTTGGTGAGGTTGACACAAAATAAGGATTAGAATAAAATCCTAAGAATTCCAAGTGAGACAGAAAGATTTTCTTGGCCTGCCCAGTGTGAATAGCATTTAATTCATGCTGTGTTTCTCTCTTCACTTGTGATAAATCTTTTATTTCGATAATGCTTTGTGCCTGCATGGCATCTGCCTGACCTTGAGGAGACAGAAACAGAAGATTTCCTTTTTCCTTTCCAAAGGGAGGTTTTAAACTTTGTGTTCTGATGTTTCGTAAAGCTAGAAATGTTTCTGTTTTATTAAAATATGTTTTACAGGCAATTTGGTAATGGAGTAATACATTTCTGGTTTAAATTCCTGACCTGGATATTATTTCTCAGGACAGCTAAATATTCCTGAATCACTGATAGGCTTGAATCCACTTTATATTCATGATTTGAGGGATCAATTTGACCATCTGATCCTTATCAGGAAACTCTGGATTTTCTATCGACCCAAACTTTACATAAGGAAAGGATGTGACTATGCTGCACTAATTCCTTGTTCTCATTGTTTTCAGGAGGTGTGAATGGGAGAGACAGTGCTAGGGCAGGGAAATATATAATTAGTGATTCAATCCAGTCTGCTCTTATTTATGTATAGACTCCTGGGAGCATGAAATGCTTTTATATGAAATAGGCCAAAGTGCCCTACTTGGCTTCTTATTCACAGTCTGTCACATAGTAGGTAGCAAATTTTTGCATATAGGCTGAATGAATTCATCTGGTTTTGCTTTCCATGGCATACAAAAAACATGGCATGCTGATATATTAGAATACATACATATATTTGATATGTATGATTTTTTTTTCTAAAATTGAAGCTTCTTAGAGAAATGCAAAGATGCTCCGTCTTAGTCCACTGGAGTTGTTGTAATGAAGTGCCAAAGACTAGATGAGTTTTAAATAATGGATATTTATTTCCCACAGTTCTGAAGGGTTAAAGGCTAAGAAAAAGACACTAGCATATTTGGCACCTGGTGAGGATTGCTTCCTGATTTATAGAAGGTACCCTCTTATTGTGCCTTCTCATGGTGGAAGGAAAAAGACGGGTCTCTAAGGTTTTTCTTATAAGGACACTAATTCCCCTCATGACAGCCCTGTCCTCATTGCCTTCTAAAGGTCCTATCTAATACTATCACCATGGGGTTAGGACTTCAACATATGAATTTAAGAGAAATGCAAGTACTTAATTTGTGGCTTGCACCATGAAAAATGGGGTGAATGACCTTACCTTGGCCTCATAAGTATACACACACACTGGTAACTTGCCACTGTCAACCAGTCTCTTGTCACTTGAGCCTGACCTGTCATTCAGCAAAGTCTAGTTCATTGTTGGTTTACCTTCTTTGAGAAGTACTTACTGGGTGCCTCTCTGGGGTTGCTATCTATTGGAATCAAAGGTCTGTTTAGTTTGGAAATATTAGGATGTGTGACTTTTGCTATGAAATCATTTATTACACAGAACCTCAGTCATCTTAATATAATGCCACTTCCTCATTCTTTTTTTTTAATTGAATTCTTTATTGGTACAATTTATATACATCTCAAAAAAGCCACTTCCTCATTCTAATTGTGATGTGGCTCCTTTAAAATGAAGAATTTATGTTTTTTTTTTCTTCCTCTCAGCCATCTTCTTGTCAGGCTGCTCTTTAAACTGTTTCTCCATCCCAGCTTCCTACAGGCAACATCTCCTGCTGAAAATGGATGTTAAACAGAGGGTGAACAGAAATTCCTCCCTAAAACCCTGGCCCCTGGTCTGGAAAGATATCACAAACACAGAAAGTCAGGCTTACCACATCTTGGTCAGCTCTTCTCCAGCCCATGGTCCAGAGCCTGTCTGAATCTACAGACTTATACTTCATACCTTTGGTTTTGCATAAATGGTGCCTCTGATAAACTGTAATGCTTCCATGGCTTTGGGGAAGATTTTCATAACGTTTTGGCCAAACTGTCAGCAAATTCATTTTTCTTCTTATATTATTTTTCTTTCACTCCCTATGTGGGTGCAGGACTGAATCCAGGCAGCTGAGGCCGTGGAGTTGTGTCTGACCTAGGTCTGAGGAACATTATGCGAGTAATCAGGTTTTCCATGAACCCATTCAGAATTCATGAGCAGATCTGACTCAAGACTGGCCTTGGAAGGGTGAAACAGCTTATCATTTTACAAACTGGATTAGTAATCTCAGTTTGATTCTAGATTAATTCAGCTAATGAAGAATTTTTCAACTTCCTATGATTTTTGGTCAATCCTGGTTGACCAACCTGACTGGTTGAGAGACACTGTAGTTTCCCCAGACTGTTTTTAAGATATTGAATCAACTCAGAATTTCTATTTTACATAGAAGTGATCCTTTCCAGAAAAAAAGAATTTCATTTTAAGCAAAGTAGACAAAATCTGGTAGAACTTGTTAGGATTCACAAGGAAGTCTGAGGAAAGGATCTTGGTGACTCAGTCTCCTGTCCAGCAACTCCACCTGGATACAGAGGTCCTCATGAAGATCAGTTTCAGCCAGCGTGTTCAGAGGAGACTTGTTACCTAAGTCATGACGCCACAGTCATGTAACCTGCAGTCCTGTTGTTTTTTTTATCTGCAAAGGAATAAAGCACTCAGGTCATATCGGCCTAGAAAAGCTACGTGGGTGGTGTGATAGGTCAGAAGCCCAGCACAGATGCAATTAGATAAAATAATTTACATTTCAATCACAGGAAATGGAATATTGTCATTCCTCATAGGATGAGTCTTATTTACTTAGTGTTTTGGGATTTATTCATGAGGGTGTGCTGGGAATGCTTTCAGCAATGAAAAATTGTGGAGGATATTGAAATAATGGGGAAATGGACAATGTTTTATTGGGTTTACCTATTTGTCAGGTATGGAAACAATTTTGACTAGTGTGCCTCATTCTCAAAATCCCAGCTTTTTCTATTTAAAGCAGTGATACGTAACCTGGGTTCAAAATGAAGATTAATATTCACAGCTTTGTTACCTGATAAAATGTTATTAAGCTGGCATTGGCTTAGAGAAAGGGCTGTACAGTTTGATGCAATGGTTACTCTCTAGCCGAGGGGTTATCTTTCTTATTTTTTACTAGATCATTGCCCATTCTAAACATATTTAATCAAGGGACATTTCTTCCCTACATTTAAGACTGTGGTCTTTTACCATCAGAGTGCAGGCAATGGTCTCTGATACATGGATTTGTTTTAAAAATTGTTACTTGCATGGTGACTGCATAGCTAGATTAAGAAATTTAAACATTGCTTACTGAGTTAACCTTTGGAGGGAAACAACTCATTTTAATGAGACTCTCTGGAGGCATGAAGATCATATTGCCTAACTTTAGATTTTATGTTATGCTTTGTGCTAAAAATAGCACACAGAGCACCAGCCACTATTATCTTTTAATGTACTGAGGTGCTCACAGTGTGATGTTCTGTAAAAATGGCAAAGCTTCATTAGGGTAAAGCAAACTCTGCATTTCCTCTGAAGTAGCTGTGTTTTGTAATTCTATGAGCAATGTCAGTGGTGCTGGCGACTGAAACATCAGTTCTTCCTAATTCCTGACTTTGCTGAGGATGCTTTGGCTTCTTCTCTTACTGCTGCTGCATTCATTTTACTAGAAACAATCTAGGAAAGAAAGGACTCAGCCAATCTTCATCAGCTTGGAACCAGCAAAGCAGTGTTCAGAGAAATTAGGATAATTAAGTTAATAGTAGGGGTAAAGTGAAGGGTCTTTATTTGCATAAAAGCAGAGCTTTGGCATGCTGTGTGCATTGCTTATGTTACTGGTCTCAGGAGTACAATTATGATCTATATAGATTTAAATATTCAAGATTGAATAAGGATATAGGCTTCAGTGAATACTAAGCAGACTGACTTGTAGACCCATCACATTCATCTAGCTACATAATGGTCTCCAGATTCTGGCTTTAGAGGTTCTGTAATCTACTTGAAGTGGGAGGAGAAGGATCTAGTTAAATCCCAAGGTATTTAAATTTGTCAAGTGGTGCAGTGCACTACTTTAGTGGAGTGGATTTCCCCCCGGAAATTCTTTCTTGTGTAAGTAACACTTCTTACCAGTAATGATTTTGAAGCTGATGGAAAATGCAAAAAGGAGTCAATGTATGAAGTCTCACTGGCCTATGAATTATAATGTCAATCAGATGATATTCTGTTACAGGAATTTATTGTTACATCTCACAGAGATTTCACTAATCACCAACAATTTTATGACCAGAGAGTGAACTGCTATTGGCGCTTAGCAGTGGAAAGGAGGGCGGGCCCTGGTGCGTGAGGGCCTTGATGGGTGAGGGCTGGGCCAGCCTATGCCATTTGTGATGGCTAGGAGAAAGTTTCCCTGGTAAACTGTGGTCACGATTGTTTATGAATATCTCCACCAGATCCAGAAGAAAGGGAGGAAGAGCTGTACAAGTTAGAAGGGGTACTTTTATAAGAAAGCAGACAACTGGTAGGAAGCCAGAATTTATCAGAAAGACTATTCTAATATGACTGATATTGCTTCCACTTCCTACCTATTGTTAATGATTATTTTAAGAGGATTGAGAGCCCAATTCCTCTGTTATTCTGATATAGTAACAGATGGATACAATATTCTCTTCACATTAACACCTTAAGTATTAAACGATGGGAGGGAAGGAAATGAAAGCGAAGTCTTTCAAATTATTAATGGATGCTCTTAGTGTAATGTCTGTAAGATGTCTAAAGGATAGTTATATTTTCTTGTAATACTTTTCCATTTTAAAATAATTATCATTAAAAATAGGCCCGAGAGATAAACTCACTTAAATGATATTAATGTTTAAAAAATGTTATGAAATAAAACAATTCCCTAAGCCTCTGCTCTACTTGCAATTCGATCATCTCTATCTATTTCTCTCTCAATCTCACTTCCTCCCCCTCCCACCTCCCTGTACACACACACACACACACGCACGCACGCACGCACGCACGGAAAACCTTAGTGTCGGAGGAAAACTCAGTCATTTCTGCAAGCTATGCTGGTTACCTAGAGCTGATGAAACTTCTCTGATGTACAGTTCCTATAAAGGTTTTTGCTTCAAGTTGGCTTCGTAGATGGGTGATTGCAATGTGATAATCTTTTGGTTCATCCTGATTTAAATATCTTGTTAGGGTTTTAAACCTAAGCAAAACTTTGTAGTACTATAGAGTGTTTCCTGTATACTTATCTTTGGGGTTTTCCTAAGTATACCTGTGTTATTTTCTTTGATTCTTGGAGAGCTCTTCAGTTTGAAGTAAGGGTCAAACGTTTCTCCTATATAAAAGTATGTATCTTCCATGTTCTTATTTTTAAAAACTGATTTTCTCAATTCTCTTTTGAATTAGACTTTTACTAAGTTAATTTTAGGAGGATATGTTCACATTAGCTCTTCAGTGAAAACATTTAGCTATATGATGTTCTTTTTATTTCCAATGAACACAGAGCCAAAACAATTGAGAGACAATAAATGATATGGGAAAACGGGTAGTTGCTATATAATCTGCAACATTATTTACTTTGTTCTCTGAATCCTTAAACTCAAAAGTAGCCCAGGGATTTAAGTAACAATATTTAGCATATCCTATCTTTGTATGGTCCTTAATTTTTACCACTGGTCTTTTTCTTACTCTTATTTTACCCTAATTTTATAATAATCAGCTAGTGTAGTTTAAGACATTGTCAAGCCTACCTTACAGATGAAGAAATTGAAATTCAAAGAGGCTACCTAGCATCACAGCATGGGTTCATAGGAAGTCCACGAAGACAGAAATACAGGAAAAAGAACACAGAGAGTATTAAGTGCGAAAAATACAAAGTTCAAAAAAGAGGTGATAGTATAGGTGATGAATGAAATGCAAGATGATGGAATAAAAGTGTATGATAATGAAACATGTGTTGTAACTTCCAACTTTCACTTCCACGTGGTTAATTATAAGGGAGTTGGGATTTCCATAATAAATGCTCTCTTCTGAGAAGCGTTTCAGGAAGCTGGAAGAACTTCCCATCTGTTCAGAAGGGACAGGACAACTCTCTACCACACTACACACTCTTCCTATAGGAGGCCCCTGATCTGTGGTGCCTCATCGGGCTCTGCTGATGTCCCATGGCTCATGCTCTGCTCTGAAGCCCAGGACCAGCCATCCCAGCAAGAAGAGTCTTTAGCAGGGTCTCTACACGATGGGCAAGGTCCCGCCAGTGTTCTCGCTGCTCTGCAGGTTTGCAGTGGCCCCAGGCTGACCCGTGAGTCCCTCCTGTGAGACTTCACCAACTGTGGAATTCTGGGCATCAGGAAGCCTCTGCTACAGTCTCAACCTTTCTCTAAACATTAATTCACCTGCAAAGAACAGGGAACAGAAGCAAGTGAAGCAGGAGGAAAGTTGTGAAGTCCTCAGATTGGTGAGAAAAGTGATGGGAAGGAAGGTGGGACAGAGCGGGCATGTGGCATGGTATTGAGAAGTCAGCGGAGGGCTACTAATTAGCTGATTAATTATCAGGATTAGTCATATGACGTTACTAGTGAGCTTATAAAACCACCTTCATAGAGTAGCAGGGGCAAAACCAACCCAAGGAAAGAGAAGGAAGAGGGGCAGTGTGGGCAGGAGCAAGAAAGGAATAGGAGCAACAAATGGGTAATTTGGGAGATGCTTATTAGTGTAAATCGTGGTAGCACTTCTGCCATTTTGGATGTGATTACAGTGTGTCCACAAGGGGTCCTGTGTTAGGAGCTCAGTTTGCTGTATAATGGAGAAAGAAGTAGTGGGGTCTTTAAGAGGCAGAGCCTGGAGGCAGGTCCCAAAGTCATGGGATGCGCTTCCCTGAGAAGAGATGCCACAGGCTTCCTGGGATCCCTGATGTCTTGCAAGGAGCACGTTATTTCAAGGGTAAACCCAAGCGCTGCATGGCTCTCTGGGTTCTGGTTTCAAGGTGTGATCTCTCCCTCCCACAGAGACCTGATGTTGTGCCACCATCCACTGTTTAGTTTGGTGGACAGCTAGATGTTGGCCACAGGAGGCCGGAGGCATCAGTTATTAGGTGAGGTGTCAATGGAGTGATTTTAAAAATGAACAGTGGGAGACTGTTTTTATGCTCTTGGGAATCATTCAATAGAAAGAGAAACGTAATGATACAGAGGAGAAAAAGGAGATGTTCTTAAAGAAACGAGAGGGATGGAATCCAGGCAGGTATCAAGGGGTGGGTGCAAAGGAACACTTGATGGATTTCCTCCTGGACACTTTGAGAACATGGGACAAGTTTTCGGAGGGTCTTGATGGGACCTGTTAAAATTTCTTTTGGGATTTGTGCATGTTATTCTGGACAGAGGTGAGGAAGGCAGTGGGGGGGCACAGAATTACCAGGGAAACAGGGAAATGAAGATAAGCACAGGAAAAGCAGGGAAGGCAATATCACCATTTGTTATAACCTTCTCTGTGTTTGCTACCTCAGGTCCTACCTGTAGCCCATCATTTCTGTAAGTAACGTCACTTATCATTTATCTTTTATTGAAGAAGTAGACTTGAAAATAACCCTGGCTTTCTCCTTCTCATGGACTGACACCCATCGGTGCATGATGTGCATGTGTTAGGCAGCCCCACTTGCATCCCCTAGTCCTTCCGTTTAAGGCACAACCTCTACTCTCCAAAAATATTATTTTTTTTTGAAAAACAAGACATATGAACTGGGGATTTAGCTGTTGTTTTGGCACTTGTTTTGCAAGTACAAGGTGAATTCAATCCCCAGTACCACTCCCCCCAAAAAATAAAAGAAAAATAAGACTACATCACACAGTAGCCCTCCCAGCTTCCTAAATCCTTCCGTACTTTTCCTGCACATGAAGATCCCCCATGCACACCCTTCATTCATCCCGCATGGCTCCCAGATGCATGGCCACCTGAGCCCATGGGCTCCTCACTTACTCTGCCTTGACGGTCTGAAAACGATCAAAGTCTCCTGTAATTTCAATCTGAATTTTCTTTTCTGGTTTGTTCCATGCTCTAGAAACACAGACAGTTCTGTCTGTTCTTTTCTAATCCTTTTGCTTGTGTTTCTCACCTTGCTCTCATATGAGCCCTTGCAGGACGATGCTGAGAGGGGCATCCAGGGCATCTTTCCTGTCCTGTTTCTGACTAGAAGGGTAGATTTCAACATCCAACAGAAGTGGATTTTGCTGTAGTGTTTCATTTTTTATTAGCTTGATTTCATTTTGTATCCACCTTTGTTTAGATTTAAGACATTACCTTTTAGTCGAAGTACATGAATGGAGGTTACTTTCCTACTGAGCCCTTTCTGAAGGCCGCTTCATGCGCGAGTGACTTGCTGTCACTGAGCCCCTTGCGTGGGTCTCTTAACTTTAAATGCTAGTAACATTTCAAGTCTACTCTTGCTTGGCTTGGCCAGAGCCCCAGCACCAGGCTGTTCTTATGTTACAGCTTGTATTATCCTGCTAGTAATTTCCAAATATGATGCTCCTTTAGAGTTCTCTTAACATTTATTACCGCCAAAGAGAAAGAGCCGAATGACCTGGTATGTCTGATTTCTAGAGGTGGAGCTTGCTCTGCATGGCTTCCGGAATGTGGAATGCCCATTATTCCCTCTTCTCTCTCTCTCCCCAGAATGACTGCATATTTGTACTTTTCACAAGACCTTTTCTCATATTTTACAGTGGTGGTTCAAGAGGGGCCCGTGTGGACACATGCGCTCTCTAGGCTTCTGCTACATCACCACAATCTCCTCCTGCCCAAGAGGAACTTGTGAAGTTCTAGCAATGAAATGGGAGGCTGCTAACCGAACTGAAATCTGAAAAAACAGCATGTTTTTTAAAAAGAGCATTTTAAAAATAGAAAAATATAATCAGGAAAACTTCCATAACATATTTAGTTAACATGTTTCAGGAAAAATGAACTGAAGCAATGGTTTCATATTTTTAAAGGGATATAACTAATGCTAATAACTGACATGGAGAAGTGGGTGCTGGACTGAGGCCCCTTGAGACATAACATGTATTTTTAAGAGTCCGTTTTTTCTTTTTAAACTCTTTCTGTTTTGTATCCTATGAAGCACGGTTGATTTTTGAAAGGACTATTGTTAGACCCCGTCAAGTATGGTGACTGAAATGTTCCACTAATGGTGCCATTTGAGAACCGTGTGTGTGTAAGCATGGGTGAGCACGTGCGTGAGTGAGGAAGTATAATCACTGCTTTTCTCCTGTGGGACTGGAGGCAATTTTACATAGAACTTCCAACATATAGGTAGAGGTATTTGGGAATCTGATGGTGATAAGTAGCTTAACTTTGGAGGTGGCCCATGGACGCCTCAGTCATGTCTCCTGGGAGAGATTTGCAGACCGTTTTCTGACACATGCTAGGCAGACATTCAATCCCTGAGCTATATTCTCGGCCCTTGTATAAGGGTTTTTGAATGGCGAATATAGCCCAGTGATGGTTAGGGATGCTGGGGGCATGGAGGGGAGGTGTGTGACTGCAGAGCAGGTTAAGTTTTTAGGACTAACAAGCTGGGTGGCTTATACATCTGGGATCTATTCTCTCACAGTTTTGGAGGCCAGTAGTCCACGGTCAGACATCGATAACTGTGCTTATGCTGAAGGCCCTGGGTGAGCGTCTAGAACCCTTTGGACCTCTTTCAGTGTCTGAAGTTTCTGGTAATCCTTGGCCCATACAAGCCTCTCTCTGACTTCTGTCTCCATCTTCACATGATTTTGCCTTTGTAGACATCCGAGTCTCTTCTTATGAGGGCCATAATGCAGGGTTGGTCACCCCTACTCCAGTATGCCTGCCTCTTACCTTGATTTGCAAAAGAGCTTATTTCCAAATGAGGTCATACTCACAGTTATTGGAGATGTGGTTATATCTTTCAGGGGGACACAGGTCCTCAGTTTCAGTTCACTTCAGGTGAACCTATGTCTTCAGGGGGGAAATAGGCTGCACGTCTAATACAGTGGTCGCTGCTCAGATCTGCACAGGGGAGGAGCAGGCACAGAACCAAGTGTATGCCTTGTATCAATGCCAGCTTCCTGGTTTGTACTGTACTGGGATCACAAGAGGTCACCAGGAGAGAAGACATACAGGGAACCCAGGACCACTCTGCTTTGTCTTTGCAGCTTCCTGTGAATCATACCTAGTCTGAAGAAGGAATTTAAAAAAGCAAGCTCCTTTCTATCTTCTCCTTCTTGCATCCCCTTGTCAAATTATGTTGTACAGTCCTTACCGCATGGACACACACAGATGTAGATGCCCTATAAACACAATTACACCGTATCAATTTTATATGTAGATTGACCTAAGTTATACAACCGCTTTTTTTGCATGGATATACAAGTCTCTCTGTACAAGAAGACGTGGTTCCTCTAGACGGAAAATTCACTGTTGGGTTTCAGAAGAAATGATGAATGTTAACTGAAGAACAGCTCTGAAACACTTCACAAAACTGAGCACCTTCTGTGGTTTTTTACTTATTTGCAATTCAGCTTATTTCTCTGAACTTTGCCTGTGGGTTAGAGCTCATTTATCTGAGGGAGCAAGAACTTGTTCTTGTATGACCTGTATGCCCACTGAGAAGAATTAAGATCACTTTGACTCTATCAGGAGAGAAAACTTGAGATTGTTGGTATTCTTGGTGACAACAAGAGCTAGTGTCAACAAAATTTGATTTTTTTTAATTTTTAAACCTATAAAAACTCATCAGCTGTGTGTCCATAACAGTTTATAGGGTCAGTTTGTTTTTGGTGTTTGTCTTCTTTTGGAGTGCGTTGAAGCTGCTGGTTCATTTTGGAAAGAAAATATTGTAATCAACAGATTATTTTTTATTGATATGATGAGGTAGTCACCTTTGATGTGATCCAGTGGAGAGAGTTTTTAAGCCTCATTACATGAAAATTGAGAATATGATTTAGCAATAAACATAATGGTACAACAGCTTCATTGGGAAGTACCTCTAAATATCCTAGTAGCTAACTCATTTTTTGTGGCATAAAAGGCATTAAATTTTGCATGGCATATAAAGTGATATATTTATTTCTCATTATAGATGGAGACTCTGTAGGACAGATACTCTGTTCTCTGTTAAGTAGCACACAAACAGGCATGAAGTGTTGAGGCCTGAATAGGCAGCTTCCCTGATCTTTGAGTTCTGACTGTGCAGCCAACCTCACATTGTGGAAAAAGGAACATTTTATGAAGTTCATACATTTTCAAAATTGCTCCCACAATGATGCTTTCATTTTGTGTTAGGACTGGAATGATGCCTTCTATCTGTTCCAGAAAACTTCAATATTGCCTCAAGTGAAAAGGAAAAGCTCATATTTCAAGGCCACTGACTGCAGCCCATTCAGATCCTACAAGGGGACGGATGCCAGTTCCTTTTACAGGGAAGAAAAGAGATGCATTAGCGTCTCTTTACCCGACTCTCCACCAGTCTTTTTGGGTTTGTAGATCAGCCAGTCTGGCTGCTGTAACAGGATTAAAATGTAATGTCTCCCAGTGAGCTAGTGAATATCAACACTCCTTCACTTTCTGTATATAAACGCCTTCTTTAGTGGAGAAAGCCATTAGTTGACAATGGTATTGATGTTTTTATGGGGTTGTTTTTGGAAAAGACTAACATGTAATTTTAAATTCAACATATGGTAGTGGTCAAATTGTGTTTCTACTGTGTAAAATGCTTGAATAATAACCTACTGCATTCTCTTGGCTGATACACAGAGAGAAACTTGATTAATTTCACTAGGATCCCTTAATCTTCTTCCTTGGCGCCCATCCCATTCTGCAAGGGTTGATAAATCTCACATCCCTAGAAGAGTATTACAGTTTCTAATAGTGTTATGACATTAGAAAGAAGCTAGACTCAATGGCACAGAGTACATCCAACAAATGAAACCACATAAATAATTTAGCTTTCACAATTTAATTTTTATGGGGTGTTTTTTTTTTGTTGGTGGTGTTGTTTATGGGGTATAATAAGGACCATTGGCTTACTTTGCTGTAAATAAAGGGAAACATTTTGACACCAGAAATTTCAGTGTCGTTCCTGCCTTTCTTCATTGGCAATAATCAACTTTCAGCTTAAGGTCATACATATGTTCATAAAATATCATTAGAGAAACAGGTACACACACCCTCCCTTGTCTGTTTCCTTCCTAGAAAGTCAATATTCCTTTCTTGTCAAAAATATTTTCCCATCATGAGCCTAAGGCAAATGTTATATATCTTTATTCTGAAATAATCTGTGCCAACTGAAGATCATCAGTAAATATCTCTTAAGAATTTTCTGGCTCTTAAAAAACTGCCACCTATGATTAAGCCCTCTCTGCCTGCCATAGGACTGCTAAGTATGAAGATGGACATTGAACAATTATAACATTCATTCTGGTTTGAGAGCAGTTAACCCTACATACACATGGAAGTATTTAAAAGGCAAAATATAAAAACTTCTGAATAAGGAGGAATTGCTGGAAGGCAGTACATAATTAACAAAGGAATACAGGAAAGTGTATTTGATTCCACCAATGTAGGGGTTAGCCCCTGACTTTAGAGTAACTTTCAGTTAGTCCAGATGAAAGTATTTGTGATGAGCAATACAGAGTTCTACATTACTTTTGCAGTGTAATTAGTGGACAAGAAACAGCGCTGTGTTGGATCTCAGTTGACTGATGTTGCCTGTTGAATATTGATGCCTGTCTCAAGGCTTGTAGAGAGACAAATTACCTTGACTTACATATCTTGTGACTGATGCTCTGGAATGAAACAGAGAGCCCAGCACACAGGCTTCTGCTCTCCTGCTGAGCACAGACATTTTACTTTTCCCAAGAAGGATGGAAAGGAAGTGAAGGACATGGGCATTCACTGAACATTTGCTTTCTGCTACTGGGCCAGGTGTCTGAGGATACCAATCTAGTCTGCCTCGTCACACATGCACAAAAGTCACCAAGCTTCCGGACTTCACATCAGATGCCCTTGAGGGTCATGTATATGTGGTACGTAGTGGCTCTTCTGCTGGCTTTCTAGGGCTCATGCTTGTGGCTTGACTATTTGGAGTTCTTGGGAGTGCTTGTTGAGAATAAGACACATTGGCAACTAAGTGCGTCTGTTATTAAATGTCTGAAATGGAGAGCAATTTTCTTATCCTCTCTAAGAAATGAGAAGAACAATGTCTACCTCAAATTATTCTTTTCAGAGATGATAAAGGTGGTAGGGACCTGCTTCACATAGCACCTACATCACCAAAGAACTCTGACTGGTACCCAAGAGCTCTGGCTTCTCATCTCAGTTAGTTGTTATGTAATTACATTGAAAAGGTTATGTGAAGCTCCTGAAACAAATGTCCTAGTTTATAAAATGAAGAGATTTGATGCCTTAAATTTTCTTTCTTACACTCATGACTTTCTCAGCTTTAGTCCCCTCAATTTGTAAATACTTAAGATACCATGGAAATTATTAGAGTAGAAAATCAGCATGAGACACACAGTTATTTATTACTAAGGCAAAAAATAACCTTTCAAAAGATACATGTGGAAAATTGTCAACCATGGGTACAATGGTTAACTAATGAAAGACAACCAGACAACTGATAGCAATATTTAACTTCATTAATAGACAGATAATTAAATATAAGGAAGGTAAAGTGTCTATGTTTGTTTATTAAATTGGCAAATATTTTTAACATGCCTAGCTTTCAAGGCAAAGTTACAACCCTGAGAGTAGAGTATTAAAGTCTTTTGAGAGTCAAGTTAGCAATATTTATTAATGGTTATTGAGAATTAAGAGTTTATTTTTGACTCAATGATCTTATTTAGAAATGTAGAGATGTTTGTACCAAAGACCAACACACTTATTGCAGCATAATTAATTACTTCAATCCATGGAACTAGTTAAATATCCAATAAAGCATGGGAGAGTTAAATACATTATGATACATCTGATTAGTATCAATGCAACCTTCAAAATCCGTACATGGGAAATTTTTTTTGCCATGAAAACAAAGAAGAAATCTGAACTAAAATTTCAATATCATCCTAATTGAGGAGCAATATTAGCATGTACCCAAGTGAATATTCTGAGAGACACCAAACTCCCAAAGATGCTTATTTAAAAGTGATTGGATGATTTTTATTTCTTTCCATGCACTGTTCTAAATTTTCAAAATTCTTGTGAATCTGCAAACTTTGTGGTAAAAACAAACAGAAAATGCAAAAACAAGTAATGTTCGCCTGCAGGTGCTCTGTGAATCACTTCAGCATGATTTTAGCCTGCTTTGTGTGGCTACTATGGAATACTGTACCTGAGAATAAGTGTTTTTATGAGAAAAGATATTTATTTTGGCTTCTCGTTTGGAAGGCTGAAAAGTCCAAGCTCAGGCGGTCACACTTGGTGAAGCTTTCATGCAGGAGGCATTAAACGGAGAGGCGAGGAGGGACGGCGGAGAAGACTAACTAGAACACGGGAGGGGCGTCCTTCCTTTCTCAACAGTCAGCTCCCACGGGATGGGCACGGCTTCTTTCAGGGTGGTGCTCCAGGGACTAATCTCCTCCCCCTGGACCGCACCTCTCAGAACCATCACCGGGGAGCAGGTCTGGACCTTAGGGAACGGCCACACCCAAACCCCAGCCTGGATCGTGGGCCTGGGCTGGTCCTGAAGTCGCGCTCAGGAATAGGGTGGGAGGAGGGTCACCGATCCCGTCAGGAAAATAAAGGTACAACTGGGCTTCTTGGAAATAGGACTGTAGTTGGTTTTTATTCTGTTCAAATGGCAACTATTTGAAGATTCAGGAATCTTGAAGACATTAGGCTTCAGTTTTTAGAGAAGGTTTGGGTTTATAGAATTGAGGAGACAATACAGAGTCTCCCAGATAGGATCTTCCTCCTGAATTTTATTTTGGTTTCTAAGTTAGCACGATGTAGAGATCCAGGGTTATCATTCTGACTGCACCAGTGCAGTGCTATGAGCCGGGCCGCGCCAGCCGCTGCGACCTGTCAGAGTCAAAGCCGGCGGGACCTCCTCTCACTCCTGCGAGCATATGTCACAAGGCACCGGGGGCTGCTTCTAGAAGAGCTAAATGTCACCATTAATATTTATAAAGGACCTGGTGCTGCTGCGCTGGAGGGCGGTTTATTATTATAAAAGTCACAAACAGAATCAAAAGCACAGCAGCAAATATATTGTAGCCATGGAGGAGTGTGTGTGTGTGTGTGTGAGAGAGAGAGAGAGAGAGAGAGAGCAAGACGCATGCATGTGCATCGTACTTTTGCACACGAAAACGTTGCACCTCTGGGTCTGGTGCACGCGAGCACTTCTGACTTTCCTGTCAGCACAGGTGTTGCTTTCCCTGTCGTTCGTCCTGCCCGTCAGCCTCGTCCCGCTCCCGTGCGGGTTCCAGGCCACTCCTGCGGCCCTGAGGCCCGGCTGGCGGTGCGGCCTCGCCCGGCCCAGGTCCCGACCAGGGTGGGAGCAGCTGTGCGGACCACGGGACCCGCCGGCCCCGGTCACCAGACGCCGGAGCTGCTCTCTGGTGACGATTCCCGCGATGGTCATGCACCACAGCCCCGGATCCGGGGCTCAGACCCCAGACTTCGCGTCCCTCGGCCACCACGGGCTTCTCTCTCCGCCGTCCCCGGTTTCTCACCGAGGCCTGCTTTCCAGCTCTTCTTCCTGGGTCGCCCTCGTTTCCTGCTCGGATGGTGTCGGTGGGAACTTCTCGAAGAGTTGTGTGGTCTGTTCCTCACTGCTCCAGCTCCCTGCCCTGGGGAGCTACCAGACTGTTCATGTCTACTTTATTTTTATTTTTCGAGACAGGGTCTCGCTGTGTAGTTCAGGCTGGCCCTGAGCTTTCCATGTAGCCCAGGCAAGCCTGGAACTCAGCAACCCTCCTGCCTCTGCCTCCCAGACAGCTTTACTTTTAGTCCACATTCAGCAGGTCCAAACCCCCAGGTCTCCTCCGCCTGCAGAAAAGCGGACTCTTGGTCTTTCCACGTTAATACCCCGCAGCCTCATCCTCGCCGCTGCTCGGCAGGGCTTCTCCAGCGCAGTGAAGACGACCAGTCACTCTTGGAGCCATCCTGCCTCCAGTCGGCATGACTGTGCCGCTGCAGGGCCGCTCGCTGTCTCCAGAGCACACGGAAGCCTCTCGTCCCCAGGGCCGTGGCCGCTGTGGTTCAACTCTCCTCGCCTTCCCCACCTCTCTGCCCCTCTCTGCCGCCTGGGACCCGGTTCACTGGCAAGTTTCTCTCGCCTCTCCGCTCACACCCTTCAGGGCCCTCTCGTCTCACTCTGAATAAAACACCAAGTCTTGCCGGGAGTGGTGGCTCATGCCTGTCATCCCAGTACTCGGGAGGCAGAGACAGGCGGATTGCTGAGTTTGAGGCTTGCCTGGGCTACATAGTGAGCTCAGAGCCAGCCTGAACTACAAAGCGAGACCCTGTCTCAAACAAAACAAAACAAAACAAAACAAAACAAAACAAAACAAAACAAAACAAAACAAACAAAGAAACCCACCAAGTCTTGACCCCCTGACTTCCTCCAGTGGAAGCTCACTTCCTACTGGCTGCTGGAGTATTTTAAATATTTTCTTTGTTCTATCTCCAGGAGGTAGAGGCTTGTCTGGCATTTAGCAAGCAACACAGTAAATGTTCACTAAGCGTTAGCTGAATCGAGGGTGTACCTTGGAGTCTATACGTTAGGAGAACATTTTAAAAATAAGTTGTAATTATGGCTGTTTTAAGTCATTGTTCCCTTTATCCCAACAACAGCAGGAGGAGGTGTACGGTCATGTCCCACGCGTGGGTACGTTCTCCTCCTGGGGGATGGGAAGACAGGGCACCCCCAGCGGACAGGCTGGTGGGGCATGGGAAGAGGAACCGCTCCTGCCAAGTGCCCAGTGCTTGCTGAAGGGGCACCACATGTCTCCCCCACCACATCAGCAGCAGCGTGTGACACTGATGTAGGCCCCATTTCTCCTCCTAAACTCTTGGAGAGAGACAGAGACTTAAAGCGTGGGACCCTTGCCCGTGGTTTACTTCGGACAGAAAGCAAGCTGAAGCCACTACGCTGCCATTATACAGGCAGGTGGTGCAACGGCATCCACAGGGCCTTGCCCAGGACCTTCTGTTGCCTCCCTGAAGGGAGAAACCTCCCTATGGCCCCTGCATATCAACTCCTGAAAGTCCTCTTCCACTCGCTGCTCAGCTGGCTTTCAAACAGTTGTGTGAGAAAGCCTTCCTTTTCTGTGTCTTTTTTTTTTGAGACAGGGTTTCACTTTGCAGTTAAGGCTGGGCCTGAGCTCACTATGTAGTCCAGGCAAGCCTTGAACTCAGCAATCCTCCTGCCTCTGCCTCCCCAGTGCTGGGATGACAGGTGTGAGCCACATGCCCGGCAGTGTGGTATGTGGTACTGATTGTTGCTGGACATGAGTCACCACACCTGATATTGTTGTAGTGGTTACTGGGGATCAAACCAGGGACCCTGAGCTTGCTAGGCAGGCACTGGAGCCACTGAGCTAAATCTTTGGCCCCTTCTTTCCTGCTTTTTAAAAAAATTTTTATCTTTATTGGTACATTGTATATATACATCATGATCACACTCGATACTGGGAATTTGTACCAGTATATGACACAATTTCTTATTTTTTCCCATTCCCCTACCCACCCTACAACCCCTACCCCCTAAATATATAAGCTTTGTTTTTCTTTTTTTATTACCATCACACTTTTTCTTTACCCCTCAATACTCATTCCTCCACATTTCCCACCTCTTTCTCCTCGATAGGCCAGTTTTTCTGACCAAACCCTGAAAGGTAGTTACATAGCCTGAGCAGAAAGTAAGACACTCCAACTCTGCTGGGTGCCACACTGAGGACCAGGGAAGGTGAGGCTGCAGGCACTGACCCCTGAGCTCTGGACTGGGTCAGCCTCCTTGAAGTCCTTGGTCTGTCTTCAACCCTTATCCATCACTGATGCTTTCAACGAGTCTTTGAAACAGTTAACTAACCAAAGCCTCAGAGATGTTTAATCCCAGAGCTATTATTAGTGAATTAATTTGGAAAGATAATTTTATATTTTGAACTTTTTACTATAATAGACTACTTTTTTTCATCTGGGAATATGGTATAAACAATAAATTTTCAAATCATTGCAAAGCAAAGTGGAAGTGTTTGTAACTAACAGGATGAATTTATGTGACCTTCCCTGACCACAGAAAATAAAATGGGCATGAGTATTTTTAGTTAAGAAGGCAAACTCTAAAGTCTGAGTGCTCAACTTCCTGTGCTGAGTTTGCCATTTACGAGCTGTGCAATAGTGAGTGAGCTAATTCAGTTTCCTGTGCCTAGCTTTCCTCAACTGTGAAACAGGAGTAACAGTACATCTCTTAGCAGAGTAATGAGAAAATCAAATGAGTTAATCTGAAAATATTCAGAACAGTGCTCCTCATATGTGTAAGGTACACTTTTATCTTGCATTGACTAGGAAAGAAACAATTACTATTTAGATAGCAAATAAAGACACTCCTATCAATCACTTATTAAAGATAATAGTAAATAAGTATAAAATACCTAAGGTATTCCTGTTTCACACATTTTAAAAATAATAGCAAACCTCTCAGCATTTGAATACAATTCAAAAGTCACCACAGAAACTTTAAATTTCTTATCTCATATAGTTTTATAAGACTTCTATAAGACAGGTGGTACAGATCTTATAGAGTCCAAATGTAGAGATTTGAAGACAGATTCTGAAAGCTTCTGAACAAGGTTGAATAGAGCTAAATCCCAGGTCAGTGTTCTCTGAAGGCCAATCAAATGTCTGGATCAAGAAAACCCACAGAGATAAGGTGAACAAATCAGCAGAACTGCAATGTAAAACTGAGTCCCAGTTCTACTCATTCAATACTCTCTGTTCCTGTCACTGGGGCTTGTGAGTGGGACTGTGCCATGTTCCTGTGCTCAGTAAGGCAGCAGGAGGGACGGTTGTGTTTATGTAATTGTGGATGAATGGGTTTTTCCATGCTTCCCTGTAAATGATGGGCCGTTTCTATGCAGTTAAGTATAAACAGTGTGCTCGCTTGGACAACAGCTACACAAGTCACAGCGACTATCCTCCACAGTCTGCAGATGGAGACATTCCTCACATGCTTTGCTTGACATGCAGTGGCCTCTGTGTTTCCAATTAAAGCGGTGTGAATAGGGTGAGGCCAGAAGCATTTTCATGTTTATGGGACTGCGAGGCAGCAAGTTCCAGACCCTCTAAGGAGAGTGAAGACATTTGTAAATGAAATGTTCTGTGCTATAGTCTTTCCAGTTTAGGGACTCATTTCCAGAGCAAGAAAACAACTAAATGGCTGTCATGAGAAGAGCAGCAAAACCTTCTGAAATTTTGTCTCCTCCTTAAAAATTTGCTTCCTTTACTTTCAGGTGCTGGCAAAGAGTAAAATCATTTACCATACAACTAGCTCAGCCACTTACCTTACAGAATGGGGATGAGATGAATACTTAAGGAGCTCGTGGGGAACCTAGACAACAAATGAGGCCCACGCCATTATTGGTGCTCAGGGATGCGGCCTGCTGGCCAGACCCCGTTCCACCCCAGAGCTGCACAGAGACAGACCAGGCAGCATAAAGGTTGAGGGATATCTCCTCTGGACCAATGTGCTTAGCTTGGTATATTGTTGTTGCTGATTTTGTTGCTGTTGTTACTCTTTCGATTTCTTCACTCTGACATTACTGTTTTTTTTTTTTCATTTTGCTACTTTGCCGGTTCTGAATCTGGTCCAACTCTCTAGATTTCTTTCCTCACAATTGCTTTTATCTTTATAGAAAAGGGAATCTAGCTTCTGGTTTGCCTTCTATTGCTAGGTCCTCCTGTTCTCATCTTGTTCCCATACCTTTGTCTTCTAGTCAGAACCACTACCCAGAAGTAAAAGGCTCTCAGTCTGCCCTAATTACTCTTCTTTATTATTATTACTATTTTGTTTGTTTTGTTTTTTGAGACAGGGTCTCGCTTTGTAGTTCAGGCTACACTGAGCTCACTATGTAGCCCAGGCAAGCCTCGAACTCAGCAGTCCTGCTGTCTCTGCCTCCCGAGTGCTGGGATGACAGGAGTGAGCCACCATCTTCTTTATTATTATAATAACGTGTACAAAGTCTCCAGTGGTCTTGCAGTTCTCAGTCAGTACTGTCTTATATAGGTCCCTTTAGCCTCTGTTATCCTCTGGCATATCTGAGGTTCTTGAGATCTATATGATCTTTATAAATCTGCTAACCCTATTTCTAAGCTTTCATTCTCCATCTATCTTCCTACCTCCCCAACTCCCCAGTGACCTTTTATTCCCAAAAGATACTGCTTGTACATTTAAGGGCCTGTAGGTTGTAAACACATTTCTGATTAATTCTAAATTTTGGCATATGGACATAGAGGTAACTCACAAGTACAAAGTCTTCAGAATAGAAATCATCAGAACTTTTCATTTCCTTTACTGTGTTTGATACTGTTGTTGGTACTGATTGTATTATGGCAACAAAACTAATGTGATTGTTCTGTTCAAATACCTCCCATGGTGTGCCAGAACTGAGAGCTCTCTAGGGTCATTACAGATTCAAGGAGATGAGTATTTAAGAAGAAATAGCAATGATGTGTTATCTTCACTGTTCTCAAGAGCTTTCTTCAGTGATGTTCTGTCTGTGTATATATAAATGGGCATAAGATATTGCAGTAGAAACTCACAGTCTTGTTCTCTCAAATGTGCTCTACAAGGTGTTTCTGCTTCACAGCAGAGCAACAAGAAGTATATTTAAGTTCCAGTCTAAATAGTTATGGCAAGTGTGAGGCGGAGCAAGCTGCTGATTTGTCTAGTCCCCAGGGCCTGGGTGAGGCCTAGGTCTTCCCCTGCCTTAGGCCATCTCTGGAGCATCTTTTTAATTATAAATCCTCCAGCTCCCCAGTGAAGGAGAGCTGGCTAGGTGGGGAAGCTGGGAGGGGTGGGGTGGCAGGTGCAGTGGTGGAGAATGGTGTGATAATGTCTATGATCAGCTCCTTGTTGATGCCCCATGGGATGTATGTGAATGTGACTGGGACTTCTATTTCTCCAGACACCTCTATGCAGGGACAAGACAGGAGGCTCTGATGTTCATGAGCTAGAACTCCCTAGGCCAGGCATTGCAGCAGGCTCCTGGAGATAAGCCAGTCAGCAGAGCTCTCCCAGTATAAAGTGAATGATATAAAGGAAGGGGTGACATTTTGATGCCATTTTGCTCATGCTTAGTTTTCCTTTTGGACATTGTAAGGGAGAACAACAAAGAGAACAACTCTCCTAACTGTGGTGCAGTTAAAAATAGAACAGAATTTTAGGGGTAACATTTTCTTGCTGCATTAAATCACGGTGGAGTTGGAGATATTCCTGCAAAGTCAAAGGTGGAGCTAAACAAGCCAAACCCTAGTTCTACTCATAAAAAGTGCCACAGCTAGCTTTCAAGTAGCATATTTATATACACTGTTTTTTTTTTTTTTAGCTTTCTTACTGAATTATTTTTCTGACTCCATAACTGGTGTAAGGTTAAAAACAAAGTAAGGCTTTTAGTATACCCCCACTCCAAGAAAAACCACAACACACACCTATTTCTGGTGTCAAAGCAAAAACCCTAAGGTTCTTCTAAAAAGTGTCTTTGTCATTAGTCCTTGTCAACTCCAAGGCCCCATGGACATCAGCTCACGGAGCAGCTGCACACACAAGGCATTTTGTTTAAAAAACGGTGTCCAACAGTCTGACATTTTGTTGAGGTCCATCAAAAGGGATGTAATCATTCTTGTTTTGTTAAAAAATTTGGAAAGGAGAG
The DNA here is from genome assembly GCA_004025085.1 of Thryonomys swinderianus. Classification (NCBI taxonomy): domain Eukaryota; kingdom Metazoa; phylum Chordata; class Mammalia; order Rodentia; family Thryonomyidae; genus Thryonomys; species Thryonomys swinderianus. The sequence goes on along the minus strand of PVIC010000542.1, from coordinate 28,318 downwards.
GACTTGAATGAAAGGAACAATCCTCGGGAAGGACATTGTTACCTGCAGTTGACACCATCCTATAATAAACTGTGGGAGTTAAGGGTGCTGTCAAAGGGTTGGACTCAACAGACAGAGTCCTCTGACCATTTCATAACAGAAGGCTGGATATGGAGTTTTAAAAGACTGCAAAGGCCAAACGAATAATTGTTTAGGCAGCCCCAGGATGTTCAGTGTTATTTATTCCTCAGAAACATTATCACAATTGCATGGCTCAAGCAGAGTGTTCTAAAGTTTATTAAGAAAATGGAAGGATTCTTTGTGCTGTTTGGGTTTTAATTCCTAAAGTGTCTGAGGGACTAATGGCAGCTAGTTCACTGGATCCCAAAGGTGCCCACTGTGGACTCTTACTGACAGAGAAGCAGGGAGCTGCTCTGCCTGCACCTGGCACTCATGAGGACAAGGCAATGAGGACCCTTCCTGCTACAGGTGGGGAGAACACTTTAGGCTACGAAGAAGATAGAACCTCAGTGTTGACAGTCTGTAACCCTTGAAACCTGCCCTCGATGCCCCTGGGGGTGGTATCTTGTCTAGAACGCAGCACTGATATTCAGGTGGACAAGGCTGGGAGAAGCCGGTCTGAGTGAGGGAGATACAGGAGCCCGCATTTCTCTTACTGTGTGTGCATTTGAAGGACAAGGGTCCTTGTGGTTCCACTGGTGCTACCACTGTAAGCAGTAGATCTGGAGGGCACCGTGTGAGTCACACATCCCCAACCATTAACAGAACAGCAAATGGAGATTTGTGCACTATCAGAAACCTTGAGTAGATTCCTGTTGTTTCTTTCTACATTGAATTTCTCATGAAGGAATCTGAGAAAACCACTGTAGTAATGAGATCAGCACATAATGCTTCATTTTTTTTTTTTTTTTGCTATAAGGCATTGCATGGACATTAACTGTGAAACTGTGACAATTCCTTCAGGTGGCATGCAATTCTGTGTTCATTTGAGACAATTAGGAAGTAATAAAATAAGTGAAAATTCCTCAAGCGCTTGTATTAACTGAAATCCATTGGAGATGCCAGGCATCGAGGTGCCCTTGACATGCACCTGTCATCTGAGGTGCTATTTGAGATTTAATGATCCACTTCCAAGGAAAGTGCTTGGTGAGGAAGGGTACAGCATCCTAGGATGTGGGTGGGGTGTGTGAAGCCTGGTGTCCATGGATGGTGTCTCTACCACCTCCTCAGCCTCCTGGAGCCTCCCTGGTCACCCTCTGTCAAACAACTCTTAGGCCAAGTCTAAGGCCAGTTGACAAGGTGATCCTGGGACTATTTGTCCTGTACTCAGCAAGGGAGAGGGACCACAGGGTGACATTCCTGCCCCTGAGGGGGTCCTTCTTGCTGCTTCTTTGAGGAGACAGCTCCGTCCTGGTTTGTCTGGCTCTGGCTCTTTGCTTCCTGGACTATAATTCACATGTGTGTCACTTCTGGTCTCATTAAAATGCACATTCTGAATCTGCGATGGAAGTGGATAGAATTCTGAGTTTTTTTTACATGGCCCCAGGTAAAGCTGAAACTGCTCAGTGAGAGGGCACAGAGGAGCAATAGAGAGAAAAAAGTGGAACAGCAAATTTAACACAGAGCCTCTGCAGGGGTGTTCCAGGACAGGAAGTGTAGAGGCAGATTCTATGGAACTGTCACAGAAGACCGTGAGGAGCCTCTGTGGGCTTTGGGATCTCTAGGAACCAAAAGGGACATCTCCAACAGGTATGAGAGCCTGAGATAAAGATGTTAAAGGTTAAGGACATGTGTGTAAATAAATTAGATTAAAACATGAGGGAATTGTCAGCTTCAGGATAGATAAAACTAAGTAAGTAAAGAAAAAGCAACCCTAGAACACAACTGCATGTACTACATAATAGTTATATTGGTGAACAACAGATCACATTGATGATAGTGGTGCTGTAAGACTATAGCAGAGCTGGAAAGTTTCTGTCCTTCAGTGACATGCCAGTATCTATATATTTGTGGTGATGTTGATGTACATAGACCACGGCCCTGCCAATCATGAGGAAGTACAGCAAGAGCAATTACAAACAGTATATGACCCTTGATAATGATGATGCATTTCTATGCTACTGCCATCTATCATCTCTCTAGTGGTACTGCACTGAGGATTGAATCCAGGACCTTCCCACTGATTCATTTCTTAACCCAAGAGATTCTGGGGAATATTGCAGGTATGAACATAAGACGAGGGCAAGTCTTCACTCTGGACAAAACCTCTCTATTCTGGGAACAAGGACCTGGGAGGACTTTCATCAGTAAGAAGACCAAGTCAAGGGCCTGAGATTTAGCTCAGTGGCTTTGGCACCTGCCTAGCAAGCTCATGGTCCCTGGTTTGATCCAGGTAACCACATACAACAATACCGGGTGTGGTGACTCACTCCCACCAGCAGTCATACCACATATCACAATGCTGGGTGTGGTGGCTCACACCTGTAATCCCAGCACTCAGGAGGCAGAGGCAGGAGGATTGCTGAGTTCCAGGCTTGCCTGAGTTACATGGTGAGCTTAGGGCCAGCCTGAATGACAAGGCAAGACTCTGTCTCAAAAAACAACAACAACAAACAGAAGAAAAAACAAAAAAACAAGTCAAGGAGGAATTCTAAAAGTTTAAAATTGGACAGGATCAGTCTTGCCTAGGAACAATGTGACAGACCACAGGTTGAAACTCTTTGTGAACTGGCACAGAGAGGACCCCAGGGCCTTCAAGCATGTCACATTGACTATGCACTACAGGAGTAATAAGAAATCATGGATGATTCTTACTCCATGACTTCCTCCACAGAAGCTCTTCTTCCAGGATGCCTTCCTGAATTGCTTTGCCAGGAAAATGAAGAAGCACCTTTTACGAGGGATATAACTCTCAAGATTTTGCATGTCATTGTAATACTCCCACATGTTCTCCTTTTATTGGTAATTTTCATTCCGATGTGAACGTGATGTTTTGCCTCAGAACACTGCCTCTTTGATCCATCCAATGGGTCAAGGAGTTGCAGTGGCTTTCCATGCCCACTACCTAGAATGACCTTTACCCAGCATACTGCTGCAACCAAGAGATGCTGAAAAGACACTGCCACAATTATGCAAGGATCACAGCGTCTACCATATGATTGGATCAAGGACCTTATGTGGGCTCAGGGTGATGTCACCGATGAGTGGGTGTATGGAGCACATCTGGAACAAGTAAGTCACATGGGAGATTCATCCAGGACTCTAAAGGCTTTGTCAAGGAGGAGAAGGTTGCAAAATCAACAAGGCGGTGGCTGAGATGGAAAACAACTTTCAGCTGGGTGCGCATGAGGAGCTACTAGAGGCAGTTCCTAAGGACCTGACCAGAGTTGCTGGAATGGGAGGAATGCAGAGTTGAAGAAGAGGCAAGAGCAAAGGGAATTTCAGAGGAAGGGAAGGAAGAATTTCCAAAAAAGTTCACACTGAAGGGCTTAGAGGTTTTCACAGCCTTAAACAAGACTCCTGAAAAAGTTTGAGACTATGAAACTCAACACCCAAAGGTTCCCACTGACAGAGAGGACCCAGGCAGGTTCTCCAGCAGGATCCAAAAGGCAGTGTCATCACAGGAGGGAGCATTTGTGTCATGCCTAAAGTCCTTCCATGGGGGCAATGTAGGGAGATGACAGACAATGAGAGTAATGATCCCAACCTGTGCGGGGGTACATTCTTGTGTTTTTGTGTCATAATTTTTTAACATAATGTTTAGTGGTACATGTTTTTGAGACAGAACTTGCTTTTATAGTCCAATTGTCCTTGAAGTTGCTTTGTGCCCAGGCTGCCTTCAAACTTGTGATCCTCCTGCTTTAGTTTCCTGAGACAACAAAAATTAATAGAATAAGAATAAAAATAAAGAAAACATTTTTGTGAACTCATTCATTGTGTTTGTGCTTTAAGCTAAGTGTTACTACAAAACTAAAACATTTATAAAGTAAAGTAGATACAGTCAGTTAAAGTTAACTACTGGAGGAGTTTTTTTTTAAATAGTAAATTGTCTAAGTGTGCAGTGTTGGTATCATGGTAGTTTTGTAATGTCCTGGACCTTCACAGACCCTGGCCATCCATGCAGTGATGACTCTCCCAGAGCAAGCTCCACTTCTGCAAGCTCCATTCATGACCAGTGTCCTTCACAGGTGTTCGTCTTTCATCGGTTGTTTTGTATATCTTACTGTATGTTATCAAAGCTTAGGTATGTTTGGATAGAAAACCACTAACCATTAGGTTACAGGTGCCTAAAGTGTTCAGGACAAATACACGCTGTCCAAGTTTAAAAAGGAATAGATAGGTTGTATCATGTGAACAAGTTGTGTGATAAGGGGTAGCATTGAGATTTGTGTAGGCACATTATATGGTGTTCACAGAATGATGAAATGGCCTAATTTTACATTTCTTTTAGAACAACTCTTTATTGTTAAGCAACACATGATTGTACTTGGGCTTGTGAAGAATGATGTCTGCATAGTTATGTCATTCATGTTAGTGATTTGTCTCCATTTGCAGCATCGAGAGGACATGGGTACTAGGAGGGAGAACTTTAAAAGGCTCCATCTTCACCTAGTAAGATGTGAGTACAATGAAGTATAGCAGCATGACTGGAGAACAGTAAACCAAGACTTAGTACCTTAAAATCTGGTGCTTAAGACTGTGGCGATTGTTGAACAGAAATATGGAAAGAAAAAAATGATTCTCTAAAATTGGATTGAAGAGAGAATTATAGCAGGTAGTCTTTTTAAGCCTTAAACCTTTCCATAATATTTTGTGCTTTACTCATATGCATTTTTTATTTGTGGGAGGAAGAAGGAAGAAAAAAGTGAGGGAGAAGTGGGTAGGGGAGAAAAAGAAAAATGAAAAAAAAAAAAAAAAGAAAAAACCCCAAACTTGGACCTCAGACATTTTTGGGGGGTACGGCAAAGGTAAGGAGGAACTCAATAGGGAATCAGGCAATTTTCCTACCTGGGCTTGGGCTTGGAGAGGGAAAACACTTACCATATGAGGTGATAGTAAGAAATGACCTTTCTCTAATCACACGGAAAACTCTTGTGGACTTTGCCCCATATCTTTCCTTCTTATACTTGTTGACTTAGATATGTTATACATTATCTAGATTAGAAGGCTGAAATGTATGGAAGTTAATTGAACTTTGAGAGGCTTCAAAATAGAACTGCCTTTGGCTGAGATGGGTAACTCTCAGGAGAGCAAGGTGTGGGTGGATGAGGGGACTCCTCCGACACTGTGTCTCATTTGCTGCTGCCAGGATTGAAATTTCTCTGCATGGGTAACACAACCCTCGATTTGAAAGTATAATACAAAGCCACTGTGATAAAAAGAGCATGGTACTGGCAAAGAAAACAGACCCAAAGATTAATAGAACAGACTATAAGATACAGAAACAACTCTAGATATTCTCACCCACCTTATCTTTGACAAAGGAGCCAAACTCTTTCAATGGAGGAAAGATCACCTCTTTGACAAATGGTGCTGGAAAAACTGGGTTTCAATCTGTCAAAGATTAAAACTAGATCTATGTATTTCACCATGCATGAAACCGAAATCAAAGTGGATTAGAGACTTAAAAATTGACATAGGAACATTAAACCTGCTGGGAAACAGGTTAGGTAGGTCTCTCCAAGACATTAGCTTAGTGAAAGACTTAATGAACAAAACCTCAGTAGCACGAGACTGAGCTAGCAGAAGGAAAAAAATTGGGATCTCATCTTATTAAAAAGCTTCTGCACAGCAAGAGAAACCACCAAAAGAGCAAAAAAGGACAACCTACAATGTGGGAAGAATTTTTACCAGTAGTTCCTCAGACAAAGGACTACTATCTAGTCTACATAAATATCTTTTTTTAAAAATTGAATTCTTTATTGGTACATTTTATATACAGATCACAATCACACACAACATTGGGGAATTTGTACCAGTATATGACACAAGTTAATTCTCATTTTTCCCCACATCCATACCCACCCACCCACCCACCCCCTATGTACATGCTCTTTTATTTTGTTTTGGAATCATATTTATTCCTTCCCCTCATTATGTTCCCACACCAAATTCCCTTTGGATATTTCCCATTTTACTATGTAAAGATCTTAAAAAAGTCAGAATCCCCAAATTTAAAGACCTAGTTCAAAAATGGGCATCTGGCCGGGTGTGGTGGCTCACGCCTGTAATCCCAGCACTCAGGAGGCAGAGACAGGAGGATTGCTGAGTTCGAGGCTTGCCTGGGCTACATAGTGAGCTCAGAGCCAGCCTGAACTACAAAGTGAGACCCTGTCTCAAAAAACAAACAAACAAACAAACAAACAAACAAACAAACAAAAAAACAACAGAAAATGGGCATCTGAAATAAACAGACATTTTCAGATGAAGAAGTAAAAGCATCAAAGAAATGTATAAAGAAATATTCAACATCGTTGGTTATTTGAGAGATGCAGATGAAAATTTTACTATGATTCCATTTCACCCCGCAAGGAATGGCTGCTATGGTACAAACATTATGGAGATCAGTGTGGAGATTCCTAAAAAACCTGGATTAGATATCCCATTTGACCCTGCTATTCCCCTGCTAGGTATGTAAATGAAAGAATTAAAAGATTCATATCACAGCTACATATGTATACCCATGTTCATAGCAGCTCAGTTTGTGATAGCTAAATCTTGGAAATAACCCAAATGCCCATCAATTGGAGACTGAATAAAGAAGATGTGTTTTTTCTATAAAATGGAGTATTACCTTGCTGTGAGGAATGGTAAGTTTGAGTAATTTATATTCAAATGGATGTACCTTCAGGATATACTCATAAGTGAAATAAATAGGTCACAGATGTGTTAATATCATATCTTTTCTCTGGTATGAGAAACTGAAGATGTAAACGAGCTCTAGAATATATGGTAGACATTATGAAATAGAAAATATTCAAAGGGAAATGGGTTGTAGGGGTAACAAAGGGAAGAAAAATATGATGGTAAAAAAAGGGAAATGAAGCTTATGTATATAGCGGCGGGGAGTTGTAGAGTAGGGGAATGGGAAAGATGAGAAATTGTGTTATATACTGGTACAAATTCTCAGTCTTGTGTATGATCTTGAGGTGTATATATAATGTACCAATAAAGATTCAAATTAAAAAATCATCGAGTAATATAAAGAGTAGTTTTCCAGGAGAAATCTCACCAATAGTAGTTGGTGTATTAATATCATATTATTTCTCTAGTGTGAAACACTGAAAGTGTCAGTGAAGTCCAGATTGTATGACAGGTATCATAAAATGGGAAGAAAATGTTAAAAGGGAAAGGGGAACTGAAAGAGGAAGGGGAAAGCAAAGAAGGGAAAGAAAAAAATTGATGGTAGAAGCAGCAATAAAAGAATGGAAAAAAAGTTTATGTATATAGAGGTTTGGAGGATTTTATGGAGGGCAGGGCAATGGGAAAAAATGAGAATCAAGATACATCATGTACAGGAACAAATCTTCAATGATGAATGTGATCATAATGTATCCCTAAAATGTACCAATAAACTAAAAAAAAGAGAACAAAAGAGAAATTTCCCTGAATGGCAAAATTTTTATATAGTTTATTCAAGAACCTCCTGTCCAAATGGAACCGTATTTTCTGACATGGTGCTATATCATCATCAATGTTTTAAAATTCAGAGCCTGGGGAGGTGGCAAAGGAGGCACCAGCCAGTTCAGGGAGGAGAGGGACCACTGGAGGAGCTGGTCAGTGAACAGGGCCACCAGGAGGGAACCCAAGCAGTGGGCAGCATAGATGGGACCTTGGCCCATTATCAACTGTGACAAGACCTATCCTTCCTCTCAAAACCCAGTTCTGCTTAGGGATAGAGACATGAGTGGAGCTACTTCTCCCATTATGGACTTATGTGTCATATACCCGCTACCATAGGCACTCCTAATCCCAGGTACAGTTTTGAACATTTTCTGAGTCATATCAGTTATTTTTTCCTGTTTCTTTTCAGTATTTAAATTTCACTAGAACTCTCTGTGTAGGGGAAAGGGGATTGAATATTTTCTCTAATTCACCTTGAAGTTGACCATGTACTGGAAAACACAGGAATTTTGAGGCGGGGAGGGATTCAACAGTTTGACTCTTAGTGGAACTTAACTCCCAGGCAACAGAGCTGGTTATAGGTGTCTAGTTCTCTTAGTGGTACCTCCTAGAAGAATGTGTCCCGTTAAGGGCTGATTTAACCATCAGCATCATAATGAAATCATAATAAAGATTATCCTGAAGAGGATACATACAATCAGAAATGCTTTTTTCCATCTTTATTTTTTCTCTAAGAATGTGGCAAAGAATCTAGAAAAATTTTCTCATTACAAAAGCAAGCAGAAAAGATGGCTTTGTGAGGAAGAAATATACTTTACAATGTGCTAACACAGTAGCAATAAGGAACACTTTCCAGGCTAATGAAAATGCCAATTGTCTAACAAAGGAGATGTTGGAAGTCCCAGAGTGACTGACATTGCAGAGGGCTGGCAGCACATGAGACCACATCAAGTGGCTTTAGTACAGCAAGACCTCTGCTGACAGTGTCTCACACAGTAGCTCTGCTTGTACACAAATGGAGGGAATCATCCAATAGAGTTCACCTGACATCCGAGAGTTCTTCCTCCTTGCTATACTTTCTTTTAACTGTTGTTAAAACAGTTTGGACTGTTTGGAGTGCTGCACTTTCAGAACTCTGCCCCTTGACATCTAGCTGCTATTCCTCTAGACAGCACAATTAGGGGCAGAAAGAAGGCTGTTGAAGAATGCAACAAGCAATGTGTATTCAGCTTCTCTCTCTATGGAAGATCATAAGGCTGACACAGTGGATATAAAAGATCAGATATAAAGTTTAAATATTGTTGTGTTTCCAGGATGCTGGGTAAGTGGAACTTTGTAGCTAGTCAGGAGTCCAGAAAATGACAGGCAGCCTGAGGGACCTGATGGGCAATGCAGACACACATGGAGCACCTGGCTGAGATGAGGGGCCTGTTGTTGTCCGCTCACTGAGCAGTCAGATTGCAGGAAAAGGTTGCTTGATGTCTCCACACTTGTCTAGTTCCACATGTTGGTTTTTGTTTGGGTGGTTTGTACTTCTCAGGATTGCTTCACGAGCCCTGGATGACAGAGCAGAGATGAGTCTGTGGAAACTCCACCCGGAACAAAGGCATGTGAGGTGCTCATTCTACACTCCCCAGAGCCTTGGTATCCTAGTTAGACAGAGTCCAGCTGAAAGGACAAAGGGAAGACTCAGGGAGGCAGCATGACTATGCAAAGCCATTCATTTTGTTAGCAGCAAAGACTGGATCTGACTCAGTCCCCTTGATGTAGGAACCTGATGCTTTTCACATACACACACACACATGTACATGCATGTGGACACATGCATGTACATGCAGACACATATGCATGCACAGTTTCCATATAGTACAAAGTAGTAATTAGAACAGATACCAGGATAGCACTTGACATGTGTAGGGGTCAGTTATAAGCACTTTACTTGTTCAGTTCTCACAGTGTACCCTAAAACAGGTATTATTATCAACCTCATTTCACAGGTGAGGAAACAAAGTCCCAAAGAACTTATATACCCAGCCCTGGGTTGCACATAGATACAACAGTGAACATGGGTTAACATTTGTGTTGCAGGAGGCCAACATGCTCTGCTTGAATATAGGACTGCCAACCCTGAGGTGTTAGGAGTGTCCCTCCCTCTCCTTCCCTCTCTCTGACTCTCCCTCTGAAAATCTGTCATTCCCACTTGTGATTTTTTAAAAGTTGATTTTATTGGTATATTTTATAAATACATTATGATCACAATGGCATTGAGAATTTGTACCAGTATATGATGTATCTTGATTCTCATGTTTCCCATTCCTCTGTCCTCCCTACAATTCCCCACCCTCTATCCCCTTACCCCCTATCCTATCCATCTGTTTGTCTGTCTGTCTATCTGTCTGTATATATATATATATGTATACATATATATATATTCTTTGTTACCTTTTTTTTAACCATCAAGTTTTTTCTTTTCCTTCTTAAATTTCCTTTATCCCCCCATTTCCTTTTTCTTATGAATATTTTCTTCCTATTTCACAATACCTATTAATGATTTTGGAGCTTATTCACACCTTCAATATCTCATACCAAGGATATGATTTGGTATTTACATATCTGTGTCCTATTTATTTGACTTATGAGCATGTCGTTAAGGTCTACCCATTTGTGTATAAATGACTCAAATTTATCTTGCTTTATGGCTGAGTAATACTCCGTTTTATAAAAAACCCACTTCTTTACCAATCTCCAGTTTTTGAACATTTGGGCTATTTCCAAGATTTAGCTATTATAATCTGTGCTCTTATAAACATTTTTGCACATATGTCACTGTGGTATAGAGTTTTTAATTCTTTTGTGTATATACCTAGCAGGGTAATAGTAGGGTCAAATGGGACCACTAATCCTAGTTTGTAGGGAATCTCTACACTGATTGCCACAGTGGTTTCACCAGTCTACATTCCCAATAGAAGAAGATTTGTTGTTGGTTGATTTCTTGATAGCAGCCATTCTTCATGGAGTGAGATGGAATCTCAGTGTTGTTTTCATCTGCATCTCTCCAATGACCAGTGATGTTGAACACGTTTTCATGTTTCTTAGCTGCCTTTTCTTCTTCATCTGAAAAATATCTGTTCACTTCAAATACCCACTTTTGAACTGGGTCTTTAAATTTGGGGAGCTGATTTTTAAAAGTTCTTTATATACCCTAGGTAGTAGTTGTTTGTCTAAGAAACAGCTGGTAAAAATGTTTTTCCATGTTGTAGGTTGTCATTTCACTATTGGTGGTTTCTCTTGCTGTGCAGAAGCTTTTTAATAAGATGAGACCCAATTGTTGATTCTTTCTGCTAGTTCCTGTGCAGCTAAGGTTTTGATCATTAAGTCTTTCCCTAAGCCAATGTCTCTGAGGGTTCTACCTAACCTGCTTTGCAACAGGTTTATGTTTAGCACCTCATCCAGGGATTCTGTCCTGTCTTTCCCATTATTATTTGGAAATGGCTTGATACTCCACTTTTTAAATTCACTTCACATGTATGTAAATTTGGTAAGCTTTAGGTCTCTATTCCACTTTGATTTTAGTTTAGTGGATGGTGAAAGAAATAGACATAACTTTAATCTTTGGCAGATTGAAACCCAGTTTTTCCAACACCATTTGTCAAAGAGGCTATCTTTCCTCCATTGAGATTGTTCCACTTGTGATTTGTTTTTGCTGTAGGTAGGGATGGGAAGGGAAGCAAAAATGGTAAAACAGATGTTTTAGGACTGCAATTAAGGGCATGAATGCTCTTGTTCAAACACAGCTAGAAGTGTTTTTATAACAAGTCCAGGGCCATTTAATTTTGATGTCATTAAATTAATAAAACTCTGGGGTATGGCCGGTGACAATATAATTAAGTTTCATAGAATGTAGTGCAATCATGTAGCCAAGTGGGCTGATTTTCAGATGGATTCATTTTTGATACACATGAGCCACGTAGTCACTTTTCTTCCAGTCACATAAACTGGGGTTAGACTTATAATCTGACATGACCCAAGTATAGTTGTGCAACATATCACAGTCTCCTTCTGTGGCCAAGGTCAGCTCACTGTGCTGCAATGATGGGTGGTTAAGACTCCAGCATGTCAGTTTCGACTGGGCTGGAACTGGAGGTATTTGTTTGTCCTGGGCACATCAGGTCAGGTAACAAATATCCATTCTGAGCTCACTGTTAGATCACAGGACTGCTTTGCAAGAGAATAATCTTGTGACATTTAATACAATCAAGGTGGATTCTTCATAACCTGGAAGCTGTCCTTCCATGGATGCTCCTCAGGGAAGCCCCTGCCATGCCCAGTGAGATGCACCAGAACGTCCTCTGCTGCCTAACTTGTCATGGACAGACACTGGGAATAGCTAAGAGTCCATGGCAGGAGAATAAATATGTACATTTTAGTACATTTATGCAGAGGCACTTTTTCAATAGTCAAGATGAGTGAATTAGAGTTTAATGTATCAAAATGGATAAGTCATAGAAAATAGTGAATGAAAAAAGAGGATGACATTTACAGTATTATGTCATATATATATAGTATATATATATATATATAGTTTAATTTAGTATTCATAGATATTTACCCTCACACACCATAAAACATGAAAGTGTTATTGAGGCTAAATACTAAGCCTATGATAATGATTAACTTTCTAGAAGAGCAAATGAATGGGAATTGGAAGAGATTTACATGAAAGATTTAAATTGTAGCTGTATTGACTTACTGCTTTAAAATAATAAGAACTAAAGTAACACTGTGAAATATTGTTTTTAATGAAGTGATTTTATGAGTGTTCATTACATTATTTCTATTCTTTTTGTGATGGTTGAAATACCTTGTATTATAGGAAGAACTCCCTGTAAAGTAAACATCAGGATATTCATTTCAGGTAGACTATTATCCTCAGAAAAAGTATATATATAGGCAGCAAGGAGAAAAAGTCAATGGTGTCCTGCTAGTTGGTACCTCTAACAGCAAAGGGGGAACAGTGACAGCACAGATCTTGTCTTTGATAGGAACTGAATTTATGTGACAATGTTTCTCTTTGGCAAAATTTACTCCCAAAATAGCTGGCTTTCCTGGGCTTTTCTCTCCATAATGTAACATAGGTATGAGTTTGCAGTTCAAAGTAAGCTGTGTCGAGCAGGGGCCAAGTGCAAACGAGAGCAGACTTGGAAAGACATCCTCACTGGGGGTGCCTGGCTGGGAACCTTTTGATTTTATTACTAATTTAAAATTACTTTGGCTGGCTACATTACAGAAAGGACAAAAACACAGGTGGCTCTGAACACCTGCAGACTTTTGATGGATGGAAATCTTGGCTCGAGCATGTTACCATCCACAGCAGGTCACTGCGGCAGGTTCAGTGCACGGCACCTGGTCCAGAGACTCTGCTCTGTCTTTCCCCTTGTTACTTGGAAATGGCTTGATACTCCACTTTTTAAATTCACTTCACATGCTGATAAATTTGGCAAAAGTCAGAGAAACAGTCAGTTGCCAAACAACTGGGAATAATTTAAGCCACAGATCATAAGCTCCCAGTGGGCAAGAACTAGGCCTTCATCTGTTCCCCAAAATGTTCCACACAGCCTTAAAAACACTCTCTGATCCTCATTAGCATGACTCAAAGGTTACACTGCACTCCCTCAGGACTGGAGTTGTGACAGAAGGAACAAATCAAATTTAACTTCTTTGCTTTTTCTGATCCAACTTAAAATGTTTAGATACATATCTGACCTTACTGTGGATGTCACACAGTTATTGCATGGTTATCAGAGGCCTGATGCAGGCTATATCTTTGTAAAGAGGCAGCTACATACAGAGGTCCAATACAATGTGAGGAGGTTGTGTTTGTTTATTTCTAAAATGACCACTTTATTCAAAGAGTACAGAGCAAACTCCTTTGGTTCCCATCTCTTCATCCCACACATTTTTTCAATTAATCTATAGTACACAAGCTTACCTGGGCAGCGTCTTGCTCATATACCTGCTGTATCTTTTGTTTCTGCTCCAGTGTGTTCTCCAAGGTCACATGATCCCAGGGTCTCACACTTGAACAGGCAGGAAGTTCGAGGGAATTTGCCTTCAGACTGATGGAACTAAGGGATGTGTCGGCAGCAAGTAGACACTACGTCTGTGTGTATCTGTGTGTGAGTTTCCAGAGGAGATTAGTAACTGAACCTTCACCAGTGGAGCTGGGGACTGTTCCTGATTGAGTGTGAGAGACTACATATAATAAAATTTAAGATAATTTGATGCCTGAGATTAATTCCTTTTTCTAAAGTGAATACACATTGCTTCTGACAAGTGGCTAGTTAAGAATACTAGAGGCATTGGATCAATCTTAACTCTTTAGTGAATTAATAGTGTTTTATGCAGAGTTTGGTTCCTGAGAATGGTAATTCTTTATAGGATGCAGTCTTTGGGATTCTGCTTGTTGGCAGATGCTAGACTCTAATTTTTACTCCCTGTCCTTATGAAGTTGCCAAAAACTGTTCAGCTTCAAAGCTTCTCAGTCCTCTTTTTTGGAATCATCAGAATCCCTTGGGAAAAAGTGTCCCCAAATATCAGGTTCATCCATATGGGTTTTATACTCTGCTAGATCTTGTGTTCCTGTCCTGCTGCCTCTACACTGCAGTCAAACACACTAAGTATATTTTGTTTTCTTTTCTCTAGTTCTGAGTAAGAGACTTCATGTACACCCTGTAGTTGTATTTGTTTACTAGGACTGGCACAGCAGAACACCACCAGCAAGGCAGCTGGAACAAGAGATTGTTATCATTATTATTATTTTTGGGGGTACCTGGGATTGAACTCAGGTCCTTGTGCTTCCAAGTAAGTGTGGTACCACTAGAGCTAAATCCCTGACCAACGAGAGATTATTTTTGACAGTTCTGAAGTCAGAAGCTCAAGATCAAGGTGTCAAGAGGTTCAGTTTCTTCTGAGAACTGTAGGCTTAACTGGCTGATGGCTGTTTCTTACTGAGTCTTCACAGGTCTGTGTTGGTGCATCTGTACATGTGCTGTGATGTATTTGTGTCTTCAAATTTTTTCTTCTAAGGAGACCATTTAAATTAGATTTGGGTTGAGCCTGTCAGCCTCATTTTAAACTGCTTACCTCTCATAACCCTATTTCCAAATACAGTCATATTCTGGTGTAGCAGTGGGTTAGGGCTTCTACATACTGGGTCACACAGTTCAAACAATCACATAAGTCTCCCATTATTGCAGAAGTCCCTTGAAATGCAGAAAGATTATTAACTGTAACACCCTCGTTGATTTAATTACAGTTTAATGAAACCTGGTTTAATAGTGTCTATGTTTGTGTGTGTGTATAAAGGTTAGAAAATAAAGCTAGACAAGAAAATTATTGCAATTTCTGTGTATGAAACCTCTCAGGATTTCCGTATTCATAAACTTTCTCTCTAGATGGAAACATATTTTAATCAAATTTTGGTAAGATTGACAAATTTGCATAGAGGAAATGAATTTTGTTAAAGTAATCTAATTCATTTCTAAACTTTGTATATCATTTAAATAAAACATGTTAATTTTCATGAAATGATTTGATTTGTTCTACTTGTTCCATTTAAATATTTATTAAAGGTTGATTTCATTCATTTCTGCCCATATCATATTTTACTGATTAGAGCCCTGAATGATCAATATTATGTATAACCATAATTTTTTAATTAAAAATTTTATTAGTACATGTCTGCAGTACATAAAGATCACACTCCTCATGAAGAGATGGTACATATACACCTTAATTCTTTTTTCTAAATCCCTTTTCTTTCCTCTCTCTTACTTTCTTTTTCCTTCTAGTCTCATTTTTTCTTTTCTCTTCCTTCTTTTCCCCTTTCCCTCCTCCCTTGTTCACCTTCCCATTTGGACATTTTCTTGTTTTTTGTTTAAAAAAATTTTTTTTGGTGGTACCAGGAATTGAATTCTGGCCCTTGTACTTCCAAAGTAGGCATGGCACCATTGGAGCTAAATCCCTGGCTCCTGGATGTTTTCTTCCTATTCACAATAATAAGCATTATTTTTGGAGAGGTAATCCTATTTTCTTTTATGGAACCTGTGACGCTTCCAAGTTGTTTTAGAAAATGATCTTTTTGCTTGGTTTTAGTTAAAAGCAAACTTTGCCATGTGCATTTTTGCTTATCATCTGTTTTCTTTATTTCCTTCAACAAATAAATAAAAGGCTAAGGATAGATAAAGAAAAGCAGCTTTTATTATTTCTTAAGTAATCTAAAACTATTAAATAATTTTACGAGGCAGAAAATTGAGAAAGAAGGAGGAAAACAATGGTAGGTAAAAGAGAATGCAGGAAGGAGAAAAATGTGAGTAAAAGAGTGGATTTAAAATATTGGTAAGTAAGCTATCCTTTAACTGAAGCCATTTCTGAATAACCTTTTCTTAATGTGCATATCATAAACCATAAAACAATATTTTAACTGGATTCGTTGTTCTGCCAATGTCTTTAGTGTGACAACAGCTCCAGGTGTCATGGTCCCTAAAGGATTTTTTTAACTAGGAAACTCTGACACATATCTTCCTTAATTTTCTATTCCTGTGTTTATTTTGAAACATGCACAAATGATGTCATGTACATGTTTTTCAAGGTCTCCTTAACCTCTGTAACCAAGTTGCACGGGGTTAACTCAACTCTCTTTAAAATATGTGCAGACTGTATTTCATGTGCCCATCCCCCATTCTGTGCAGTTACTTTTTTGTGGTTGCTGTTTTTACCCTTTCGGTTGGTTCTTTCCTCGCCTCTGCTACTCCACACACCAGGCTTTCCCACCTGCATCTCGGCATCTGTCAGGCGACCAGGCCCAGGATTCCATTACAGGGAGGGGACAATACTAATTATTGCCTTTGGAGGGCAAAACTAATGAGGAGATGCCACAGCAACATAACAAATCATATTTTGAGGGCTTAATATATGTACTTTCAAGTGAATTATCACATTTAATCCTCATTTAGAAAACCCCGTGGTGTAGAAATTATTATTGATATTCTTAGTTTACAGATTAGGAAAATGAGTTTGAAGAACCTTTTTTTTTTTTTTTTTTTTGAGACAGAGTCTCGCTTTGTAGTTCAGGCTGGCCCTGAGCTCACTATGGTGTCTACGCAAGCCGCTGCGAACTCAGCAATCCTCCTGTCTCTGCCTCCCGAGTGCTGGGATGACAGGCGTGAGCCACTACGTCCGGCATTGTGGAATGCGGCGTTGATTGCTGGTGGGCGTGAATCTCCACGCCCAGCATTATATGTGGTTACCGGGGATCGAACTCAGGACCTTGCACTTGCAAGGCAGGCGACGGAACCGGCATTGATTGCTGGTGGGCGAGAGTCTCCACGCCCAGCATTATATGTGGTTACCGGGGATCGAACTCAGGACCTTGCGCTTGCGAGGCAGGCGACGGAACCACTGAGCTAACCCTCCGGCCCTGAAGAACCTTTTTATCTCACCCAAAGTGATATAGAAGTAAGCAGCAGTGGTGCTTTATCCCAGAGCTGGTCTCTTCACAACCACACTGAAGTGCTTACAGAGTGAAGTGTCTTACAGAGTGAAGGAAAATATCTCATTTGCATTAATATTTCTCTCACTGCCAAGACACAGGTAGGTCGATGGGAGGAACAGCTTTCACAGGGCTATGTCAGCAAGCTGATTTGCCTGGAACGAGGGACTTATGTTTGGGGATGTTGACCTAGTGTGACTGTCTGTGTAAGACCAGGGGCTTGTGGGTGAGCTGTTTGGAGAGAGAGGTTGTAGCCAGAAACTGAATTAGTTGTATTGAAGTCCAAGAGGACAGAAGGTGGATAAAGGGTGAGGCTTTTTCATCTGGACCGAAGGTGGTGTAGCCTCAGGAATGTGATGCTGTGAGAGTTGGTGGTGCCAAGAGCATCCTGGGAGGTCATCTTGGCATAGTAGCAATAGTGCTTCTCAAGCTTCAGAACCAAGAGCATGAGCTAGGACCTTGACCTCACAGGACTTTTCCAGCAGCAGCTGTTGTGGAGAGGCCTGCAGGGGAAATGATAGGGGTTGAGCAGCTTACCTGAATCATCTCACAGACTCCTAAATAGACTAATAAAACTGCTTGTTTTCATGGTTTCATTGACTAGGGGATGAATTCCCCAAACTCTCTCAGATTTTCCTGTAATTGGATTTCTGGTTAATCTGCCCAATGGTTGTGCTAAAATTTCCCCAAATACCTCTAAATTTTAGAGGTATAACTTCCACTCAAGCTATAATGCTTGTCTAAGTGAACTGAAAGATCAGAGAAGAACCAGCAATTTGTCTTATAGCAAACATTTCACACTGATAAGGATTGCTTGTGTATAAAAGTAATCTAGTCTTGCTAGCCCAAGTGAAAATGTAATATGTCCAGTCATTAACAGCAGATATGCTGTTATTGACTCCATTGTATCTCTTTCTAGAAAACTTGTGTGGAGGGTCTACCTTTGACTGAAGAAGGGTCCTTCTATACCTGGGAATGGTGCCTTCTTTGATTGAGAATATAGCTTCAGGAGAGATGCATATGGAATGTTGAGAGAGGAAGGGAAATGTGTCTAGCCAGTCAGATCAGCTGAATCATGCTGGGAATCAGTGGGGTGATAGGTGTCACAAGTAGATCACCCTTATTTTCAGTACCTCTTCTGTTTCCAAGAATTGAATCTACTCTTTTTTAGTCAAAATAATTTGTTTGGAGATTGCTATAACTGTTGTTTCCCCTGAGAAAGTAAAGACATCACAATCCTTTGCAAAACACAGAATGAAGATTAAGATTCTATTAAAAGTACAAATGGTGTGCAGGGTGTGGTGGCTCACGCCTGTAATCCCAGCACTTGGGAGGCAGAGACAGGAGGATTGCTGAGTTCGAGGCTTGCCTGGGCTACATAGTGAGCTCAGAACCAGCCTGAACTACAAAGCGAGACCCTGTTTCAAAAACAAAAAAAAAGTACAAATGGTGGAACAAAAAATTTGGTTGTGTGACCACCTAGAATTCCAGCACTCAGGAAGACTGTGAGTTTAAGGTCAAGCTGAGATATATGGTGAGCTCAAGGGTAGATTATATACAGGATCTTCTCTAACAAAATAAAATGAAGCAAAAAGGAAGCTAAACTTGTGAGGTTTGGGGTTGTAGCTCAGCATGTGCAAGGCCCTATCTTTAAAACCATGGCAAAATAACTTGTTATCATTATGTCTTATTTAGACATAGTTAAATTGCTATACCAATACATTTCAAAGTTTATACTAGTTGCCAACTCCAATCATTGGGATTTTTGGTAAAGAATTTTTCTTATTTTGACAGTACTTTTTATATTTAGGAAAAGAAAGTCATGACAGAATATAGTACAGTTTCTTTATGGTTGACTGGAATTTTTAAAAACAAGTTGTGCAGAGAGTTTGGGTTCCACACCACTGTGTGCCTCTTCTTTGGGGATGGGTGTGACATTCCATGGCAGACATTAAAACATCTTGTTTTATCATATTTTTTTTTGTTTTACCACAAGAATAAGTTAAAAATTTTGGAATTGAATAATTCAGAACACACAAGACTTGATAGAGTCAGATGTCTTTAAGGAGTCCTTGGCACCCCTCAAACAGTATATTCTGATGATGACCAGAGACCCTTCAAGATCTCCTATGCTTTTTTAGTTTATTTTATCTTTATTGGTACATTGTATATAAATATCATGATCACACTCAATGTTGGGAATTTGTACCAGTATATGACACTATTTAATTCTCATTTTTCCCCTCCCCCTACCTACTCCACAACTCTCTGTCCTCTAAATACATAAGCTTAGTTTCCCTTTTTTATTACCATTACCATTGAGTTCCCAGACTTTAGAAATAACTTCTGACACATATATCCTCTCTATCCATTGGCACCATTTGACTATGCATAAAATTTTACCTGTAAACCTGTTAGTGTACTTAAGCATATTATTTTTATATTATCTGCTACCATACTTCTTTCTAAGCCCATGTATCTTACAGGGTTGTCTTTATTAATTTTATTATTCCAAATCTAACCACAGACTTACATATAGCACACAGGTATAGGTATTCTTGGTGATAAAGAAGTGCATTGATTCATGAGCCACGTGGCTAGAGGCCAAGATGTTTTGAGGAGGACAGAGGCTGAGGAGTTATGTTTAGACGTGATAGTATGAATGAATGTGGACATGGGCCCACATTTCCTACATAAATTCAGTAGAGTAGTGGTATGGACTGCATTGTGATGCCCAGATTTATATGGTGAGCCCCCAACTGCCAATGCGTTGGTGCTTGGAGGTGGGTGTGCTATAAGATAGGTCTCTGAATGGATGTGATCGACCCACCTCCTTTTGCTTATAGTTCTCAGCATAACTGCAGAGTGTGCTGAGAATTTAGCATCCCTAGATAAGGAGGAATTGTTTGGAACAGGTTTTATCTTTATTTATTTATTTATTTTTGAGACAGGGTCTCGCTTTGTAGTTCAGGCTGACCCTCAGCTCACTATGTAGCCCAGGCAAGCCTCGAACTCTGCAATCCTCCTGTCTCTGCCTCCCGAGTGCTGGGATTACAGATGTGAGCCACCATGCATGACACTGTGGTATGTGGTATTGATGGCTGGTGGGCGTGAGTCACCATGCCCAGCATTATATGTGGTTACTGGGATCGAACTCAGGGCCTTGTGCTTTTGAGGCAGGAGCCGAAACCACTGAGCTAAATCTCCGGCCCAGGTTTTATCTTTATTACTTCTGGGACAGGATGTCCAATAGTACTTTTGCTCAGTGATACCAGTCCACCAGAGTAGAAAGACAGGTATCAGCTTCAAGAATCCCTCAATTTCTGTGTAAAGAATTCAAATGCATAACTTTTTCTTTCTGTGGAAGCTTCTCTGAATCTTGAGGGGCCAATTTTCAAAGAATCACAGGCTCTTGTTTATTCTTGCTGCCTATCTATGAATGACACATGAGCTTTGCCTGATATGTCAGATCAGTGTCCTGTGTCACTGGACACATATTCTGGTGATTTTGTGACTTGGCTTAGATTCTGCTCTCTCTGGGACCCTTTACAGAAATTTTCAGTGCACTTAAGGACTGGTATTAGTAAGTGGTACACACTGAATCTCTTTTAGTATATTTGTGTTTCTGAGGACCTTTCAGCACAGAAGGAGTCATGAGGGTGGGACCTTCATGATAGAGTCAGCGTCCTTACAAGAAGGGAAACCAGATAACTTTTTCATTTCAACTCCACATTGATTCAGTGGGAAGGTGAAAGCTTAGGGAGGCAGCCTCTTTAGGAACTCGGCTGGTGGGAAACTTGACCTTGGGCTCGTAAATATCTGTTGTTTAAAACGTAGAGTCTTTGGTATTCTGTTATGAAAGCCTGATCTTATAATGCAAAGGTCTCTTGCTTTGCCTAGATCATCATTTGCCATTTTAGTCAATAGCCAAGTGCTTCATAATATCTAGAAGGAGGAAGGAGTTTTGGGTCCTAGGTGACATTTTTGGGAGGAATCCATGCCCGCTGGACTCTTGCCTGTAGAAGTACTCCTCACTTCCTGCATTACTTCTGAACTTCTGCTCACAGTTGAAGAAGAGGGTGAGGGCAAGAATGCTAAGGTGACACAGGGTGTGAAAGAATTATCTAGGACTCAGAATTACCAGTCTGATTTTCATCTGCACTGTGATTTGTCTTTTCCATTTGCTATGAGTAATAGTACTTATTACCTAAGTACTTTGCAGGTTGTTGTGAAAGTGTATTAGAAATAATGACTTTGATCTTCTCAGATAAAGAGGTTGTGTTTGCACAAAACACTGTATTAGCTCAATCACGGTAATATTAGCTTTTGTTTTCAACAAGGCCAGAATTGTTAAAGGTAGAAAAGCCTGCATGGAATGAATTATGCAATTAGATTCCTCTTAATGCGACTGAAAAGAACCTAATTTATGCTTCCAGAAAAGAATAGGCAGGGTCTGGAAATAAATCTCCAAGCCACAAGATGCTGTTCTAGTTTTGCAAGATGAGCTGATAGCTTGGGCTTAGTAGAGCTGCCTGGAACTCGGTCTCTCTGTGAGACCATCATACAGAGGCTTTATTTCTACTGAAAAGGGAGAAGAGGAGAAGCACCAAGCCTTTTAAAATAAGTGCTCTCTTTCTTTTCTAATGGCTTTCATCATGGAATGCAGTTTGTGCTGATTTCGGGGGAAAACTTAAAGCAAGTTATGAGGCATGTCCACCATCTGCTCGGGTTAAGTCTTACAGGGACATGAAACCAACCAGCAGCGATTAGCCCAGAGTGATCTGAGGGAGGCCGGCTGCAGAAACGTCCCATTCCCATCTGCCTTGATCTGGGGATGCTCTGAATGAGACTCTCCCTCCAGAAGGTGGCTGGTAAATTGGAGATCTTTACCTGAGAAGAATGTATTTTCACTTATGAATATTCACGTTTTCCTCTTGCTGTGTTGTCCCTGAGGAGCTTTAGTAAGGAACTTCAATCCATACAGGGGGCTTTATTTTGCCTTTCAAAAGCAAGTAAACTATATGAGGAAACAAATCATACATAAATGATTGTACCCTCTCATTTGCATTTTAATTATCTTTAGGTCAAGGACTATGTCACAAAACTCAGTCTTTCCAGATCCAAGAACTTGGCATACATATTAGGGTGCGTCAGTCAAGATTGAAGCAGAAAAGCAGAACCAGTATGGACTTGTTCAGGAAGAGGCTTTCACCCCTGTGCAGTTGTTGACATGGTCTGTGTAAGGCTGTGTCTCCCTGGAGGACAGTGTTTGAAGTCTCTATAGCAGGTACTCAGGGATGGAGGAGAGCAGCAGGCTGAAATCCATGAGGTTGAGCTGCCCTGACCATAGACTGAAACCCACTCTGTCTGGGTTCCCTCTGACCTTGGCAGTGAAGAGAAAATGTGCAGGAGCCTAAGCCCTTCATCATGAAGCAAACACACACTTGTGTCCTGACATCACCGGCCAAAGGAAAATCCAGAAAGGTGCAAGATTGCAGAACCAGCTGCTGCTTTGTCCTACAGAAGTGGATCTGCAGATCATCAAAATCACATGCCAGCTACAAAAGTAGCCTTGCAGGCCAGAGATTTAGCTCAGCGGTTCCGGTGCCTGCCTAGCAAGCACAAGATTCTGAGTTCAATCCCCAGTAACCACGTACAACAATACTGAGCATGGTGACTCACTCCTACGAGCAATCAGTACCATGTACCACAGTCTCAGGAGTGGTGGCTCACATCTCTAATCCCAGCACTTGGGAGGCAGAGGCAGGAGGATTGCTGAGTTCGAGGCTTGCCTGGGTTACATAGTGAGCTCAGGGCCAGCCTGAACTACAAAGGGAGACCCTGTCTTAAAAAAAATAAAACAGCTCATACATACAGCTCACACTGTGAACTTTACTGGACTCTGGTCTGTGCCAGTCAGAAACATACAAGAAAGAGGGCTGTGGGAGACACCAAATGATCACAGCACAAATCCTCCTCCCAAGTGATTAAACATGGCCCTCTAATTGGATTTTTATAAAAATAAAGATCAACCTTAAAGCAAATATTGCTGAATGCAAAGAGTTGTAGAACAAATAATTTTCTTGGGTGATGTAGAAAAAAAAGAGAGAAAATGGGCTGAAGAAGACCACAGAAGGGATACCATGATAAGACAGATTTTCAAAATAGATATAAGTATGAAATATGAAAATTAACAGAAGCCTACTATACTGGAGCAATGATTCAATGAAAGATTGATTAATTAATTGATTCACATATACTTACTTCACATCAACTATCCTAGGTACTTAAGGTGTGAATGAAGATATGATATTAGAAAAAGAGGAAGAACTGAACACCGAGACCAAGAACAAAGTTGCTGTATTAGCTTTCTGTTACTATGACAAAATACTAAGATAACAAGAAGAGAAGGTTTATTCTGGCTTAGAATTTTGGAGGTTTCAGTCCATAGCCGTTGCCGTGGGCCCATGGTAAGGTAGAGATTCGTGATGGAAGGGTATAGAGCAAAGTTGTTTGCTTTATTGTGGCTTGGAAAGGGGGGGGGACACGAGAGAGACAGGAGGGGATCAGGTACAAACCCTTTAAAGGCGTGCCCCTTGACCTACTTCCTCTAACTTGGCTCTGCCTTTTAATAGCTCATTCATTTATGAACTTGTCAATCCATAGATAAGGACAGTATCCTCTTGACCCAGTTATCCCTGGACACCCCAAACCTGAAAACTGCTGCATCGGGGATCAGGCCTCCAGCCCATGAGCCTAAGCTACACACCACAGTTAAATTTACAGCCCATCACTTATCTTACCTCACAATCTTTCCTGTTACTCTTGGTTTGATTGAACTTGGATAAACACTACTCTATGTAATTTCTTTCACATACATCACCATAAGGAATCTAGACTTAAGTTACCTCTGGTGTTAGGCATTTCAATGCCAAGATACTCTGCTCACTTTCTGTTTTATTTTCACTCTCCATCATTGTCTTCCCCAAATTTTTCTCCTTTCAGAAATTCATAATTTACCATAACTTCAAGCCCATCCATGGACTTCAATGTTAAAACTTAAGACCTTGTCATAAATAGCACAGTTACTATGTCCATGATCTCATCTTCAGGGATACTCTTGGTTCACCATCTTACCCTGTGTAACTCTCAACAAATCCTCCACCCAAATAGTATATTCCATTAACTGGTCCACCCACTCTTCTCCTATAACTGTTACTCTTCTGATGACTTCTCTGCTTTCCTTTGCCTGCTAACTCTATAGTCAGTCATTCCAGCCATTCCTTTTTTTTTTTTTTAATACAGGGTCTCACTTTGTAGTTCAGGCTGGTCCTGAGCTCACTATGTAGCTCAGGCAAACCTTGAACTCAGCAATCTTCCTGCTTGTGCCTCCTGAATGCTGGGATTATAGGTGCGAGCCACCACGTTTGGCATTGTGGTGTGTGGTACTGATTGCTGGTGGGCATGAGTCACCATGAGTGGTACTGTAGCATATGGTACCAGGGATTACACTCGGGACCTTATGCTTGCTAAGCAGGTGCCGGAACCACTGAGCTAAATCCTCAGTCCCCAGCCATTCTTACACATACTTTCCAATGTCACCTCCTCATTGTCTTCTTCAAGTGAAACATCCCAGTCCTAAACAAAATCAATCCTCCAACTTCTCTGCATCTGTGTCTTTATAGTGAATGTCACCAGAGGAAAGTCTTTAAGTTGTTAACTGATCTTGTACCCCTGATGACAAATGTTACCCAACATTCCTCCAAGTCCATTTGTCCCTGGTTCACTAGCTCTTCACTAATCTTCACGAGGCCTATTTTACCCCTTTTTTTCTTCAAATCTTTAATGCTCACACTGTGGACTTGATTGTCAGCTGATTGTGTTGCCTCCATGTTCTTTAAAGTGTTCAAGGAAGAAGAAATTAATTGCCAGTGACTTTCACACCATGTCTCCCCATTGCTAGCATATGTGCCAGTGTCTGTGGTTCTGCCCTGTTGAGCTGTCTGACCTTTGCTTTAAGCAACATGACTCCAGCAATTCTTCTCTTTTGCTCCTAACTCATTCATGCCTAAAAACACATAACCTTAAAAACAAACAGACCAGGAAGCACATCCTAATCCTGTTTCTGCATCAAATTTGGGCCTTTTCTCTGTTTCCTGTGTCAGCAAAATTCTCCAAAATGTTTACTCAGACTCTACATCACTTGCTTCCAGTTGATTCCACTTGGTATCTGTTTCTACCACTTCTCAAGAAGGACTTCTCTCTTTGTTGATAGATTAGTTAGTAAATTCTCTATCCTTGCTCTGTTGGGTCAGTGACATGTGGCTCACTGGTCAGTTGGTCTTCTTTTTACTATTTTTTGGTAAGTTGGCTTCCAGGAGCTCTCTCTTGGTTCACATTTTGCTATATGCCTTTCTTTCTCAGTAATTGATGATGGCTCTTTTCCTTCTTGCTGTCGTATCTTAGGCAGCTTTCTCATTACTAGATATAGTAACCAGCACCCCGATGTTAAAAGGGGACAGGTCTCATATGGCTCATATTTTAAGGTGATTCAGTCCATGGTCAGCAGGCATCAAGGCAGAAACATCATGGTGGAAGGAAGTGGTGGAGCAAAGCTGCTTAGTTCATGGTGGTCAGGAAGCAGAGCAGGGATAACCAGTTCTAGGACAAGGGGGCCAGGGACCAGATAGACCTCAAGGTCATACTTTCATGATCCACTGAGACCCATTCAGAATTGTGCCCCACTGATCATCCCAAGTAGAACTCAAAGCCAATCAATTTGACATTCTACTCACATTATTTTGGGAATTTTTCAAAGCTAAGAAACTGACTGTTCCTTTTCATTTCAAGATATATCCTCTTTGGGGTTCCTCTCATTCTGAAGCCTTCAATTAGCTTTTATATGCTAACAATGTATGACACTTAAATTGGATTGCCAGCTTGACTGGTTTAAGAATCATCCAGGGGATTAGGGTATATCTGGGTGGGTCATAGAAGCGTAACCCTGGGCACTGTGTAGTCTGTTCCCTAACCCTTTCCTGTCTGGTGCCATTTTTTTTTTTTTGCTTTACTAGAAGCTGCCACAAATTAAGCAGTTTTGTTCTGCTGGACTTTTCCACCATATTTCTGCCTTTGCAGCCAGCAGACCATGGACTGAATCCATTGAAACCATCAGCCAAAATAAACCTCTTTTCTTTAATTGTGGATGTTAGGTGTTATGTCCCAGCAATGGGAAAATTGACTTTATAATATATACATTGTCAGGATGAATCTTTCTCTAATACTAAATATTAAATTGCCCAAGTATTATGTTTAAAATTTCAACTTGTGTTTCACCTCAACTTATCTAGTCCTTTCTCTAGTCCATAATACTTTTTACCACTTAATATATCTACTTATTGACTAACTTATTTCCTGTTAGAATGAAAACGGATTGTGGTGAGAGGGTTAAATTTCCCTGTGTCAACTTGATTGGCTTAGAAGTTGCT
This sequence comes from Thryonomys swinderianus, assembly GCA_004025085.1. NCBI lineage: Eukaryota > Metazoa > Chordata > Mammalia > Rodentia > Thryonomyidae > Thryonomys > Thryonomys swinderianus. Next base: position 1,657 of record PVIC010000542.1, on the reverse strand, counting down.
GAAAGTTTTGGTGGAGAGTACTTTGGAGTGTGTTTGAGTGGGTCCTAGAGGCATAGTCATGAGTGCTGTGTCTGGTCTCTGTCCTGTCTTTCTCAACACTTTCCCCATGCTCTGCTTCCAAGCTGTAATGAGCTAAGCAGCTGTGCCCCTCTACCATGATATTTATGCCTTGAAGCCTTCAGACTGTGGACTGAATTTTCTGAAATCATGACACAAGTTAAACTTTGCCTTTGAGTTGTGGGTGGCAGATGTTGCCTCTCAGAGACAGGAGAACTAAGGCAGGAATTTAACTCTTGTTTACTGGTATGTTTCTTGTTCCTAGAAAAGACCCCAGGACAATGTAAGATCTCAATGAATATGTGTTAAATGCACGAATGCACAAATGGGTGGACATATATCTGTGTTTTATAAGGTAATTTTGTATATAGTGTTAGGGAGATTAAGTGATTATTGAGGGTCAAGATGATTCCTTCATAGTTTTCTGTTGATTTATTTTTAGTGATTGTTGGATCTTCTGAAAGTCTCCTGCCAACTATTTAGAGAATGTGTTTTCCAATAAATTATATGACAGTGAAATTTGTTTGAGTAATTTCTACATTTTATGTTTATAGAGGAACAATTTATTACTAAACTTAGACTCTTGCAAGTGGTTGAAAACTGTCCAGATTATTTGTTTTATTAATCTTCATGCTTATGGAAGAATATTCTTCACAATATTGACTATCTCTCCAGCAGCACAGAGGGAAAACACCAGGCACAAACACAAAGACTGTTCATTTAGAGCAACTGTGCTCTACTTAAGTTAAATCTCAATTATATTTCTCAGAAATGCTCAGATTGGCAAACTAAAGGTATTTGCATAGCTTGGAAATTGGGTGGTCCAGGCATAGAATAGATATTAAGAAAACAGAAATGACAATTCTAAAGAGTAACATACTGAGAGGCAATTAAAGTAGAACAAAATACTGGCATCTCAACAAGGAGGTATAAAAAGAAGTAAATAAATGTTTCATTGGGGAGATTGGGTGATATATTTCCATGGTATTAGACGATGTGTTTGTTACAGAATCTTTTACTTCTGTGAGGTTTTACTTGGTGTTCCAATATATAAAGCATAGTTAAGACACAGAATTGCTTTTCTCCTGTTTCCCTTCTTCTCTGCATTCATCTTTTCCTCTTTTTCCCTTCTTTCTTTTTAAAATTTTTAACATTTTCCTCCTTCCTTCCAGAATGTCTTATATGCTCCTGCTTCTAAAATGATTTCGTTATTTATTATTCACTAATAAAAGGATTTATGGATGATGGGCAGTCTTGCAAAAACTCCAGTCTCTAGTTTTATCTGCAGTGCATGGTGTTTACATTCTATAAAGATTCAAGTGAATAAGTAATTATATATTTCATCATATAGAGAGTATGATCAATTTAAGGTAGCACACAAGCACACATATACATGTCAAATTCCAAGAAAAGTTGCAGTCTTCCTATTTAATGCTCTAATTTCAGAGTTCAAAGCAGAAACATAAAAGACTTTAAGTTTGTTAAGTTTACAAGTAATATGATAGCATAAATTTACTTCATGTTTTCCAGTGCTTAAACATTGGTGTGGTACAAATATTGAAATAAGACAAATATTTTTAAAGGTAAAAATAAATGGCTA